>CABHPH010130182.1:0-14736 GCA_902168325.1 Peromyscus nudipes
AATTTGACAAATAAAATGGGAGGGTGTTTTGCCATTTGAAATGAATACACCGCCACAATGTATTCTAAGGCACAAAGAGTAAAATTTATAACTCTCCAATTGTTTTATTCCTTGTAATTTATTCCATATATAACAAAGTTGAGTAATTTTTTTCACCACTTGGCATCAAACCCAGGCTCTTACATTTGTTAGGTGAGGAGTCTGTCACTGACTTATATTCCCATACCCCTTTGTTTTGCAGTTTGGAAAAAGCCCCGGGACAGCCTTGAACTCACTTTATATCCCAGGTAAACCCTTGAATTGTAATCATATGCTTGTGCTATTGGGCGTCATACAAATCCTTATATTTTAAGTCCTTTACCATTAAAATAGGAAAGAACAAAACAAGATATTGAAATAAAACAAGCAAGAAACAGAATAAAAAGAAGGAATAAGGGAAAGGAATGAAGAAAAGTAAGGGGAAAGAAATGTTAAATGGCTTCAGAGTAATCATTCCCCTTGGTCTGTATCTGAAGGAAATGAAATTGCCATTATTTATTGTAGTACTAAAAAATAAACAAGGTCTGAATTCAACCTAGGAATCTTTCCACAATGAATGGACAAAGAGAATGTGTCATATATACATATATACATATATATATATGTAATAAAAAAAGAAGAATGTAATTATACATTTTGGGGACAATGAACAAAACCAGAGGGCATCATGTAAAGTGAAACAATCCACACACAGAGTACATGTTTTCTCTCATAAGAAAAATCTGAAAAACGGAAAAAGATGAACTGAACTGGAAGAAAGGCTATTTGATAAGGGGAAGAATGCAGGAGGATGGAGGAGAGAATTGAGGGTGGGGTAAGGGAGAAGTAGGATGGATGCCAGGATGAATGCATGCTAACGACAAGTATGAAGATATCAGAGTGACTATCAAAGATCCATAAGATGTTAACACTGATAATTAAGAAAGAATACAAGTTTGTACAATTATAGTTGATAAAGGTAACACTGTGCTTTTAGGCTGATCAACAAACAAAATTCTCTAATTTTGATAAGGACACAATTTATATAATATTTGTTGGTCAAATAAATAAGCAATACTGATAGATCACTGAGGAGTTTCATGTCAAACATCCAAGCTAATATGATCCTTCCAAAGCAATGTGGATGTGCTGCAGCATACCTTTTCCATTACCCTTTCCAGCACTTACAAACATCAAACATGGTATGTGAATGTATCCTAATCCCTTGTGATGCCAACAGTGTAGCTTTTAATACATGGAGCCCTTAAAAGCTTCAGAAGAGGAAGAAATGGAATGGATTTGAAATCCAGCTACACCATTAATTAGCTCAGATCAGTCACTTGACCTCTTTAGCCTCACTCACCTCATTTGTGACATGAAGATAATGATGTCTCCTCTGAGGATTGTTTGAGTATTAATTTGGTAAAGGTGCGATGAACAAATGTAGCTCTGTATCCACTTGTATGATGCATAAGTTCAGATTTGAGAGGGATGTACTTTAAAAGCTGAAAATAATTTTGGAACTGTCTACTTCTGTGAACAGTCTGGATTAACACATTTAACAGCACAGGCCTTGTAAAGACTTTGCTTATGATGCACTTTTATACAAAATCTTATTCCTGTACACACAACATTCATTTTTATGCATTCAAATTTGGACATGTTTACCAATTGGATCGCTTGTTTATTATCTTTGAAGTTCCATGCTTTCCTACATTTTTAAGTATATCCTTACTTTGCCTGTTAGGTGTCTTCCCTTTCACCAAAATAATGAGGAAATGCTAAGATGCATACTGAGTCCATCTACTGAAGACATCTTTCCAGTAAGACATGATCGAAACTGGGGAAATGTTATAACTTCTTGACTTTCAAACTTTGTCCCTCTTTGTTCCCCAATCTACTGTTGTGATTGGTGTCTCTTGTACTTGACTAAATTCTGTTCCTCTCAAGCACTCAACTCCATATCATGTTGTCACACCACAAGATTGCTACCCGAGTCAGACCAGTAACTCTTCAAGTTTGCCACCTTACTTCAACCCATAGAAAGATTATACATAAGAGATTCCTCTTACCCAAACCACCAAGGCCTGGGCTTCCTTTCCTGACCCATTTCTTTGGCTCTCACTCTCCCTTCCTTGGCAGGGCTAGCATCCCTAGTGTTAAGCCATGAATCTGCAACCACATGAAAGGACCACAGAGCTCTCCAGAAGTCAAGAGCAGGAGAGCAGACAGTCCTCTGTGTCTGAGGTATGCCTGTGGTTCTACAGTGCTGCCTTGAAGAGAAGCTGGGCAAGGTTGACAGGGAGAGCAGAGCAGAAAAACCAAGCTTGACAAATTTGCTGAAGGAAGCATGAGGAAAGATGAATTGAATATTCTTGCCCTTCCCTATCCATACTTTTAATTCCCAAACTCAATCCAAGGTAGAAATAGACATTCCTGTGTCTGTTTCTCTCTTTTCTTTGTATATATACATGACATATACACATATATGAATGTAGAAACAATCTTATATACAATTGTCCCTTGGTACCCATGAATACGGATATAAGAGTCTGTGAGATTCAGTTCCCTTTTACAAAACGCACAGGTTCCCAGATAACCTATGTATTTTCACTCATGCAACTAAACTCATTTCTAGATTCCTTATAATTCACAATACAATGAAAATCGTGTGATATCACTTATGAAATATTGACAATGAGGATGGGTTTCTGCATATTTATTACATATACAATTATCTTCATTATTTTATTATTGTAGTAATAAGTATATGATTATGATTCAACCAATCTCTAGATGATTGAATCTGTGGGTGTGGATCTCAGTATACTAAGGACCAATACACAACTACATTAGGTTTCTGTGAGCCATTATCAGAATAATGTTTTTTCACCTATTTTCTTTTATCCTTTTAATACACATGCATTATATATGAACACAGTTGAGCTCAATAAACTCTATAAGCTTTAGTTTTTATGTACAAAAATCAAATAATTAGAACATGAAGAGAAACACAAAGACAAAAATTACCATCAGTTCAGTTCTCTCAAAGTCAATTTTAATACTCTATACTTTTTCCACATATTTACAAATGTAAAATATATATGTATTCTCTATATTCTCCAAATTAGTATCAGACTTTGCATACTGTTTTTAATCTGATTTTATATTTAATTTTATATGTATATTTGTTAAATATATCATTGTGCCAATACATATCAATCAGGTAAGAGAAAACTTAGGTTTAACTGTTGGATAATTTGGTGTCCCCAGTTGGGCCAACCATCTCTGACAGTTTTTAAAACCATATTCCTTGTAGCTTCGCAGCCTTCCTACTGTTCCCTGAGGCTTGCCATAAAATTCCCTAGTTCAGTGACTCAAAAGCTTGCTTAACATAATCCAAGGCATCCAAACGACCTCAGAAAGAGGAAATTTCTCTCCAACTATTAAGGAAGACACACTGTTTTATAAAATACCATTTGGTACAGTAAGCATGGGTTTCACTGAGAGCTGTCAGCTCAGCTTTTGGTATAGAACAACCAACTGAAGTTCCTCACAGATAAAAAGGGACCAGAAAGGGAGGCAAGCATGAGAAAAGGGCATCAGCAGGTAACTAACATATCACAATGCCCAACATCCATCTTTGTACCAGCATATGAATAAGATAGATAAATATACAAATACACACACACATATACATTTGCTCACCCATTTATAGATAAGTATTTGAAAATACAGTTTGAATTAAATATCAAATACAAACAGATCAAAGCCCTTACCTACATGAATTTTATAGCTCCATCTGGTAAAATAGTCCACAGAGATTTGTACTTCAACCACACTTCTTCCTTTAACATCTGGTAGGATTCTCACATAGCTTCTTTCCTTAATGAATTCTACTGTGTGAGTTCAATCTACTCTTTTCTCTAAGGCGGTGGTTCTGAACATTCCTAGTGCTGTAACCCTTTAATACAGTTCCTCGTGTTTTGGTGACTCTCAACCATATAATTATTTGAATTGCTACTTTATAAGTGTAATTTTGCTACTGTTATGAACCACGATATAAATATTTTTGGAGATAGGATTTTGCCATGTGGGTCATGACCCATAGGTTGAGAACCACTATCTTAAACATATAATTGATTTAAAAACTTGGCACAATATTTTTCTAATCTTTTTTTAACAGGGCTTTGAGAAAAAAGAGCTACAAATAAAGGAATATTATAGATATCGTTTCCCCCCTAGACCTTTGCTTCATCACCTTGAACAGATTCTTCACTATCTAGGAGCTTCAGTTTGCCACATATGCAAAGTTCTAATAATACATTCATATATATGACATGTGTAAATGAGCATTAAATAAGACAGTGCAGTCTTTAACACAGTAACTATTTTACTACTTGCAAATTAATGTGGATTTCCTAAGAGTATCATTCATTAAAGATATTTGTGTCTGTAAAGATCAAGACACACTGATGTCTACAGAAACAGCAATGGTTCATTTCCCTTCATGCTTATATACAAGGGTTCCCATGGTTAGCTTGAGCACATGAGCTCACATATTATAAAGAAGTTCAGAATATCTTTTCTGTCCTGTTTCACAGAACTCTTGCAGCTGTTACTTAATTTTCTTTTTATTTCAGCTGACTTGACTAGAAACAAAGCTACAAGTTAATCAACTTCAATAAAACTATTGGTATTTTGTTAGGCCACATTATGAAATATCAATATTCCAGTGATTATTGCAATCATTATTTTATCAATCCTTCACATAAGGTTTAGAAGGCAACCCTGTTCATCATTTCCATTCCAGCTTTCAAGGTGAGGTTTAGAAAGTTTAATTATTTTCCATAGTTCATCTGATACACACACACACACACACACACACACACACACACACACACGATATTCAGCAAATGTTTATATATTTGTCTTGCACTTATCTTTTGCAGTGTTGAGAATCAAACCTGTTGGACAAGAATTCTATTCCTGAACTACATGTAGCCCTTCCTTGCCTCCTCTCATCTTTAAAGTGTGTGTGTGTGTGTGTGTGTGTGTGTGTGTGTGTGTGTGTATAACTTGGACCTGTGTGCATACCCTGGCAAGAAAATTTGGGAGCTCTTTTAACCAGGGTTTCATATGTTTATGTTATATCTGGCTTGTTTCGTGGGTGCTAGTATCTGAATTTGAATCATTTTTTGATAGTAAGTGCTTTAAACCACTGTGCCATCTATGCAGGCCCTTGCCTCTTCTTTTTTTTTTAATCCCATAAATTTTTATTGAATGTGGAGATATACTGCTAGTGCCTCTTTTAGTCCCTGTAAGAAACTGTAACAAGATGAGCCCCTCCAACTTAAGCACGTTCCTTTTTCAGTTTCCTGATCCCACCTCCGAAGCTGGGCATTCTCTTCATCTCTAAGGCGCTCCTTCTCCTTCAGGTCAAGTACTATAGGATCTGGGTAGCATATGTCTTCCTCTTGTACCAACTCAAGACACTCTTGCATCCATGCTTCCTTCCCCATTATCAACCACTTTTCCCTTTCAACTGGTCCATTTTTATCAGCATCCAGACAGGAATGGAGTCTCCTTAAAATAGAACTTGTGTTGCAGGATATTCAAACACACTGTGAACCCTGAGACTGCATTAATTAAATAAAAGCAACCTTGGGTCAGGAGGTGGAGCCAAAAACTAGTTGACAGAAAGTAGTCATAGAGAGTCAGAGGGAGACTGAAAGATAGATGCACAGGAAGTGGTAGGGAGGGGCTTTGAGTGTGTCAGTCTTTTTTGATTAGGGGCAGCTGGGTTGCCTGCTAAAGAGGAATGTCAGTCAGCTGGTTGTTTCTTGGCTTCTCAGAGCTAGCAGGTTTTCACCCCAACATCTGACTCCTGAGTTTTCATTGGTAAACAGAATGATAGAGATCTAGTTCAAAACTACATTTGGAGGCAGTGGCAGGAGGCAGTTCCAGCAGAACACAAAAGAGTTTGGTTATGAAGAGAAGCTGAGAAATGAAAGTACCTGGATGGGAAAGCAAAGACCAAAGTTTGTTGTTTTATCACCAGTTCTGAGGCTGCACCTGAATCTACTGCTGTTTCAGCTACTGACTGTGGCTCTGCAATCAGGGCCTGATGCTCAGGCAGGGCCCAGTAGGACTTTTGTTGCCTCTTCATTTTTAAGAAAATGCTAGAACAGAGAAATGTAAAAAGGCACCACTCGCCTCTGCTTTCTGTTCCCTGCACGTGTCTTACACACCTTTTCCACATCTATCTACTTGATACACTTATAGAGATATTCAATCATTCAAGTCTAGACTCTGTGCCCTTTGCTCAGTCTCTCTGGGAAGATCACCCTTTTAAGAAGCAGTGCTGAACTCTGGACCTTGGACTTTCATAACATTCCCAGAGAAGCGGCTCTTAGTGAAAGAATTTCCTTAAAGAAAACTCTTTCTTTAATTCCTATGGCATGGCTGGTGCATGGAGTTAGTATAGCTGATGGTCACAAGCTCAATTTCATCAACACATCAGCTTTACTTCTGTAATCTCCAGAGAATCAAGTATAGAAAAATAATGTTGGAGGATTTAATTTCTTCACTATCGGGAAATCTTTTGGCCATATATTCTACTAAGAGCCTCACTGGTTATTTAGAGATTAGTTTTGAGTGTGCAAGGGGACTGCTATGCTTACTGAACTGTTTGAACCCAATTATAGAAAGCCCCCCAGTAAGCACAGTCAGAAATACAGTCATGGAGAGAAAGTAAAGAAAATAATGAGGCATCTCTTAGGAAGAGCCTTGTTTATTTGCTGATTGGTAGTAACTAAAGAAAGCGATATGTGAGGATGCAGACACAGTCAATATTTCCCAGCCAATAATTTCAACTTGCTTTTTTTTGAATTTATTTTATTTTATTTTACAATATAATTCAACTTTACATATCAGCCATAGATTCCCCCGTTCTCCCTCCTCCCGCCCTGCCCCCTGCCCCCAGCCCACCCCCCATTTCCATCTCCTCCAGGGCAAAGACTCCCCCGAGGATGGAGATCAACCTGGTGGACTCAGCCCAGGCAGGTCTAGTCCCCTCCTCCCAGGCTGAGCCAAGGGTCTCTACTAAGCCCCAGGTTTCAAACAGCCAATTCATGCACTGAGCACAGGACCCGGTCCAACTGCCTGGATGCCTCCTAAACAGATCAAGCCAATCAACTGTCTCACCCATTCAGAGGGCCTGATCCAGTTGGGGGCCCCTCAGCCGTTGGTTCACAGTTCATGTGTTTCCATTTGTTTGGCCACTTGTTCCTGTATTCCATCTATCCCTGGTCCCAACAACTCTTGCTCACATAAAACCTCCTCCTTCTCGCCGATTGGACTCCCAGAGCTCCACCCGGGGCCTGACCGTGGATATCTGCATCCGGTTCCCTCAGTCATTGGATGAGGTTTCTACCACGACAATTAGGGTGTTTGGACATCCTATCACCAGGGTAGGTCAGATCGGGCTATTTCTCGACTATTGCCAGCAGTCTATTGTGGGGGCATCTTTGTGGATTTCTGTGGGCCTCTCTAGCACTTTGCTTCTTCCTATTCTCATGTGGTCTTCATTTATCATGAACATTCCTTGTGTTCCCTCTCTGTTCTTGATCCAGTTGGGATCTCCCGCTCCCCCAAGTTCTCTTTCCCTTGCCCCTCACCCCTCATTACCCCCACTCATGTCCAGACTGTTCATGTAGATCTCATCCATTTCTCCGTCATTGGGCGATCCCCGTGTCTTTCTTGGGGTCCTGTTTTCCAGGTAGCCTCCCTGGTGTTGTGAGTAGCCGTCCAGTCATCCTTGTTCCACAACTAGTATTCTCCTATGAGTGGGTACATGCCATGTTTGTCTTTCTGAGTCTGGGTTACCTCACTCAGGAGGATTTTTTCTAGGTCCCTCCATTTCCCTGCAAACCTCATGATGTCATTGTTTTTCTCTGCTGAGTAGTATTCCATTGTGTATATGTTCCACAGTTTATTTATCCATTCTTCGGTTGAAGGGCATCTAGGTTGTTTCCAGGTTCTGGCTATTAAGGAACAAGGCAAGGCTGTCAGCTCTCCCCATACTTATTCAATATAGTACTTGAAGTTCTAGCCAGAGCAATAAGACAGCATAAGGAGATTAAGGGGATACAAATGGGAAAGGAAGAAGTCAAGCTTTCCCTATTTGCAGATGACATGATAGTATACTTGAGTGACCCCAAAGATTCAACCAAGGAACTGATACAGCTTATAAACACCTTCAGGAACATAGCAGGATACAAGATCAACTCAAAAAAATCAGTAGCCCTCCTATATACAATTGACAAACAGGCTGAGAAGGAAATCAGAGATACATCACCCTTTATAATAGCCATAAATGACATAAAATACCTTGGGGTAACACTAACCAAGCAAGTGAAGGACCTATATGACAAGAACTTCAAGTCCCTGAAAAAAGAAATTGAAGAAGATGTCAGAAAATGGAAAGATCTCCCATGCTCATGGATAGGCAGGACTAACATAGTAAAAATGGCAATTTTACCAAAAGCTATCTACAGATTCAATGCAATCCCCAAAAAAATACCAACACAATTCTTCACAGACCTGGAAAGAATAATACTCAACTTCATATGGAAAAACAAAAAACCCAGGATAGCCAAAAGAATCCTGTACAATAAAACAACCTCTGGAGGCGTCATGATCCCTGACTTCAAGCTCTACTATAGAGCTACAGTAATAAAAACAGCTTGGTACTGGCATAAAAACCGACTTGTGGACCAATGGAATCGAATTGAAGACCCTGACATTAATCCGCACACCTATGAACATATAATTTTTGACAAAGAAGCCAAAAGCGTACAATGGAAAAAAGAAAGCATCTTCAACAAATGGTGCTGGCATAACTGGATATCAACTTGCAGAAGGCTGCAAATAGATCCATATCTATCACCATGCACAAAACTTAAGTCCAAGTGGATCAAAGACCTCAACATAAATCCAGCTACTCTGAACCTGCTAGAAGAGAAAGTAGGAAGTAGTCTTGAACGCATTGGCATAGGAGATCGCTTCCTAGGTATAACACCAGTAGCTCAGACACTGAGACAAACGATCAATCAATGGGACCTCTTGAAACTGAAAAGCTTTTGTAGAGCAAAGGATACGGTCAACAAGGCAAAGCGACAGCCCACAGAATGGGAAAAGATCTTCACCAACCCCACATCTGACAGAGGACTGATATCCAGAATATATAAGGAACTCAAGAAATTAAACATCAAAATGCCCAACAGTCCAATTAAGAAATGGGCTATAGAACTAAACAGAGAATTCTCAGCAGAGGAAACACAAATGGCTGAAAGACATTTAACAAATTGCTCAACATCCCTAATCATTAGGGAAATGCAAATCAAAACAACTCTGAGATACCACCTTACACCAGTCAGAATGGCTAAGATCAAAAACACTGAGGACACCTTGTGCTGGAAAGGATGTGGAGCTAGGGGAACTCTCCTCCACTGCTGGTGGGAATGCAAGCTGGTACAGCCACTGTGGAAATCAATATGGCGCTTTCTTAGAAAATTGGGAATCAATCTCCCCCAAGATCCAGCTATACCACTCTTGGGCATATACCCAAGGAATGCTCAATCATATCACAAGGGTACTTGCTCAGCTATGTTCATATCAATTTGCTTTTACTACAAAATCCACCAATTACCTTAATCTCCCAGAATTCCATTGTTGCTTCTGTCCCAGGAGAGAAATGTTGTCTACTGGAAAGACACAGAAAGCCTACATCTGTGAGATTCACACATTTCTTATTAAGTTCAGTACTCACTAGACAGACATGTTGACCTTCCAACATCTAAGTGATGTTAGTCACAGTAATTCAATAAGATGCTTCAATGGAGATTTAAGATGTATAGAAGTTATTTTTTTTTTAATTTTCCGGAGCTGAGGACCGAACCCAGGGCCTTGTGCTTGCTAGGCAAGCGCTCTACCACTGAGCTAAATCCCCAACCCCTAGAAGTTATTTTTAAAGGTGGTAAATATTTAACTGTATAGCCCATTAGGAATCAGGTTACCTATCAGAAAATACATATGAATATCATCAAAAAAAGCAGACATTGTGATGTAATTTACAGATTATTTTATCACCAGGGGCATGGGCTCAGAGCAGGCATTATCTCCAAGGACCAATAACAGGACAGGTCACTTCTGACTTCGGTCTCTATTGCTCTTCTAATTTCACACAGGGAAACCAAATCACTGAATCACTAAAGTTGGCCTCTACTGGAACCTAAAGGTCCAAGGCACAGAAGTGTAGTCAAAAGCCTAGAGGCTGATGCTAAAGAGTAACTACTGAAGTGAGATGCAGAGCATTCTGGGGAGATGGGAAGAGTATGAACAGTGGAATCAAAAGGAAGGTAGCTGGAGGACCTGTACCTCCGCTACCATTGAATGAAGGAGAAAGGAGTGTCTTCGGATATTTTTGAGCAGGCTAGGTAGGGCTAAGGTCAAACTGCTTTTGGTAAGTTTTAAAGGTACTATTCTAATATTTATTTTGTTCATTATTTATTTATGTATTTATTTATTTATGTTTAGTGTGTGTGTGTGTGTGTGTGTGTGTGTGTGTGTGTGTGTCTATGCATGTATGTGAGTTATATGTACAACTCCAGGCTGTGGAGTCACAGAGGCCAGCAGAGAATGTCCAGTATCCTACTTTTTCACTTTCTTCCTTATTCCTTTGAGACAGAGTCTTTTTCTAGACCTGTCTGGCAGCAAGTGAGCCCCAGAGATGCCCTCACTCTGCCTCCCATCCCCCACACTGCTGGGGTTACAAGAGTGTGTGAGTCCACACCCATCCGTTTACATGGATATTAGGATCTGAATTCAGGTCCTCATGCATGGGCAGAAGCATTCCTACTCACCAAGCAATCTCTCTGGTGTGTAAGATATCATTCTTGAAGGATTATTAGCTTTCAGTATAATATTAAGGTTCCCCCTATACGGCAAATAATGATGTTGGTGTTGGTAATTAAAACTATGGAATAAAACTGGTTATTACCTTGATGAAAAAGGAGAGGAATTGAAAAGAACAAGGTAATAGGATTAAATAAATGCTCTATTTGTTGTATTAAGAAGTGTAAATTACTTCCTGGAGTCAGGTAGGTCTAACTTTAGCATATGTTACAGAACTTGCAAAATAAATATACCAAATTATTTCCCAACTCCTTTTCCAAAGATCATGATCTAAATCTTCTTGTACAGTACTCAGGCATATGTAGTTTTATAATCCTCAATGGGTCAAAAAGGCAGCAATCAAGCCCCATCACTTAGAGAACAACTCGGTACAAGAGAAGCCCCCAGTTACTTACTAAAAGAAAGAAAAAAAATGAACAAAAAGCATTTATGATTTGTGATCTGCTTTGGGGACATAGAAGATCATTAATTAGGAGGAGACTACAGTCTGACACCCACGGGACCCCCTTTCAACAGCAGTGAGTGGCTATCTTTATCCTTTAATCCTTGACAACAAAGTGCCACTTCAGAGAAACTATTTCCCTCAAATGCCATACTTCTAAAGGAAAAACACATTTCATCAGAGGTCATGTCAGTGAATCAAATGAAAAGGATTTATTTGTATTTATTAATTCAGTTCCTTGGTTTATTTCCATTGCGTACGTGGGAGCCTCATCTTGATTTTTTCCTTCAGCTTTCTTTGGCTGGAGGCCTGGTGTGATGCTGGGCTGCATCTGTGTCTGCCATCATCTAGGGCTCACCAGCAGACTCGAGGGTCAGTACCACCAGAACCTGAGTCTCCCAGTCAGGGAAGAGTGAGGATGCTTACCGCTCCTTTCTCCCATTGACTAGCACTATAATGGAATGACAAGCTACTTTAAAAACTTAAACACTGGTAGAGTTAAAGTGTGGTATAGGGCTTTTATGTTGAGGTAAATAATGTATATTTCAGGTTTATTATGAAAACTAAATGTGAAAGTATATATAAACATACAAAACCCCAATATTTAATCTCAAATCACAGCTATTGTTAGGTTCGTAATTTTGTTTAAAGAAAATAGTAGATTCCTTATTTTTAAATTTTAATTCATATATAGACAATAAGTTCAAGGAAAAGTATGAATTTGGGGCTACCAACACTTACATGTTTATCTGGTATAAAATAGCAAAGCAGGATTTGGCCTATCACTGACAGTGCCTACATGTCAGTAATGAAGCCCTGGGATAAGATAGGTTGGGCTTCATCCTTTGAAGCTGGGATTCATGTCCATTAAAGTAGGACTTGCTGCTTCCAATCCTCCGGGAGTGCAGCAGCACACCAGGCACTGAGGACTACACCAGGAGCTGCCCTGTAGAATCCTTTAATCCAACAAAGGACACAGACTTTACAAAGCATGATGACCACACTGTGAAAAATCAGTCAATGAAACAAACAAATCCAAACAACAAAAAACAATGAGAAAAGTTACTAGGATGTGACATGTGAATAAGGGTAGAGAAAGGCTAACTGGAGAAGAGAAAGCTTTATCAGGATGATGAGTTGTTTGAGAACCCAAAGGATTAATAGAGTTTTCCAGAAAATAGAGCAAGGACTGGGAAAAAAAAAGTCTAGCACGACTCAATTTTCATCACAACTAAATTCTTACCCAGAGCCAATGTGCAAAGAGATATCTCAATTAATTACATTTATTTCTTACAGTTTTATATGATAGCTCATTGCATAGTGTAATGTTATAATTCTATTTATTACAGAGTTTATAATATTCCAAGCATGAAGAAAGTCCTGTACTTATGCTCTGTGAGGTATTTTCATTAAAGCTGTGTCATTAGCATTTGCCTGTCATGTGCTGTTTGAGTATATTTATTAAATACCTATTCTGTGACAGGAATAGTGTCTCAGTGAGAAGAGAAGCACATCCTGTCTGCCAACCTTGAACCCAGCAGGTATATCAGTGTCCAACAAGCAAGGAACACTTTGAGATGGTCAGGAGATTGGCAACATTCAACAGGTGGCAAGCAGGAAATGCTCTTATACTGAACTTCTGTGCATCTCAAATCCTGGGAAGAGTGGTTATTGCCTTCCCTTCCCGGGGGATGCTTGGTAAAGGTTGTGACACCCTAAGAGTATAACACTGCCTGTAAATATAAGGCAGAGGTGTTATTATCACGGTCTTCATGATTTACTGCATTGAACTTATGTCAAATAACCTACAATGTAATTATTTTCTTAGATGAAGACAGTTGTCAGTGGAAACCGTGTATGGAATCATTCTAGGAACACGGAGTGTTTACTTGAATTGTTTGTGAAAAATCAGTACAATGACTGTGCTTCATGTCATCTAATCGCCTCCTTTAAGGATAGAAAATAGATGCAGCCCATTACGTGGTGTGCCCACTCTCTCATACAGAGCAAAGACACAATTTAATGGTCCCCATGCTGTGCTCCGAAGAATACAGAATTACCATGGATTTCTCCATTAAGGTCAGAAGAATGAAGGAATAAAGAGCACTGCCGATCAGAAACAAAACCTGACACAAAGTCTAGTCTGAGCCTCTTCATCACCAGAGAACGTAGAACAAGGAGACTGAGCCAACTGATTCTGAGGCAGGACAAGCCGATCCACAAGTGTCTCCACTACTCCTTGACCATGTGGCCTTGTGTTCATAAATTTTCAGCACTCTTCTCTGCTCTTCTCTAAAACTGAAGTGATAATAGGACCTATGTTGAAGATTTTAGGGGGGTTCAATGAGTTCATGTTGGTGAAGCTTTAAGACTGCTCACATTGAATTAGGTTCTCATTACATGTTATCTGTTGTTGTCACTGTTTAGTTTGGGGGCGACTCTTAAACGCACAACTCTCCTAACAGAAAGAAACCAAGAAGGCAGAACAGCATTTTTTTTTTTTGCATTTTGCTTTGTTAAAGTAACAGGTTCACCTTCAAACTCTACTCCCTACAAAATACCTTTATCTTCTAATAATTTATCACCCCAAAGTCTTTGCCAGCCAATTTCCCAGTGCCTCTTTACTGCCTGAAGTTGCCTATCCAGAGGGCAAAGGTATCATGTTTTATACTCAGGTTAGTAAAATACCACAGCTAAAATTGTTTCATGACCAAATTCTCACAAGAAAGGCAATTCCAAAAGGTTTGGCTGCATTTTGCAATCCTGTCCATTATTTCTTCCACAGTACGGAACATCAGTTTTGAGACTGTTAGAATTATAGAGTGAGAAATACATGGAATTACAACTTGGCAAATTTAATAAAAGACAAAATAGGGGGAAAAGAGAGTCAATCCTCATATATTACTTTTAACAAAATCTTAATACCATATGTAACATAGTTGAGGTCTCTAACCAGAGCTCACTTGGCTGAAGGTCCAGTTGTATTAGGGTGTGCCCATAAAGAAATGTTGCTGTTTCAAACTCATGGAGTGTAGGGAAGGGGAAAAAGAAAGGTCAGCCCCATCAGTTAGTTCCTCATAGATTCTCTTTCCAAATTTTCCTGTAGGAAAAATGATTTGTGCTGATCTTGGAGAAATAACTGGAGCAAATTGTATGTGAAATATGGATCTGGAAAGCCCACTTACTTGGATAATGTGAAAGAAACATTTTGGAGCAAAGCAAAAGTTCTGTATATGAGAAAACTGTAAGCTTCAATGATGTACTTCCAAGCATGATATTTAAATTATGATGTTTAAAAC
>CABHPH010130183.1:644-13167 GCA_902168325.1 Peromyscus nudipes
GTGTGTGTGTGTGTGTGTGTGTGTGTGTGTGTGTGTATGTGTGATCAGAATTGAACAGCTGTGGGTTCCCTATTTGCCACTTAATTTTCTGGTGTTGTAAGAAAATGTTCAGGCTGGGCACCCTATAAGTGAAAAGGTTTTTCTATTGGCTTATGGTTCTGGAGGCTGATGAACACGGAGGCAGAGCCAGCTTCTGATGAGGACCGCTTGGCAGACTGGGCCACACGGTGAGGGCGCTCAGAGCAGGAGAACCAGGAGACTGAAGAGCTAGTGAGAGCCCAAGCTCACTTTGTAAGTACAGGCTCTCCAAGCTGCCTGATCTGTCCCTGGACACCCCATCCAATGTGTTTGGAGAGAAATGACCCAGCCCAGGAGAAACCACCTACACTGTCTGAGAGTAGATCTCTTAAAACCCCAGGAGTCTCTCAAAGGCTCAGCCATCGTGAACTGTACTTCTGGGGAATCGAGTCTCAATATGATTCTCTCTGGGGACAAACCTTCTCCACCTGCAGTACTGGCTGAGGAGATGAGGTGATTAGGAGCTAGGATCCAGGGAAGTGGGGACAGGAAAGACCTGAGGCACCCTCTCCAAAGCGCATGCCCCGTGCAAGGTGTCCTGTCCAATATAAACATGGGGACTTGCTTATATTGATACCAGCACCCACGTGAAAAAACTGGAGTGTGGTTTGAGATCCTAGCATTAGGGAGTCAGAGACAGGTGGATCCCAGGTGCTCACAGGCCAGTCAGCCTAGCCTATTCTGTGAGTTCCAGACCAGTGAAAAACTGTATCAAAAACCAAATGGGTCTAGGAAGATCACTCAGTGGATAAAAATACTTGCTATATAAGTGTGGGGACAAGTTTGGAACCCCACAACCCATGTAAGATTCAGGTGGGCTTGGTACATGCCTGAAATCCCAGTGCTTGGGAGGCAGAGTCAAGGGCTCCCCAGGGCAAGCTGGTAGCTAGATTAGCCAGAATCAGCAAGTGCTGGGGTCATCCAAAGACTCAGCCTCAATAAATAAAAGGGACATTGACTGAGGAAGACATCCAGTGTCAACCTCTGTCCTCTACAGGCTTGTCCACACAGGTGCATGTGCATACCCTTACATACACACACACACACACACACACACACACACACACACACACACACACAAAACCCCAACAACAAAAGAATGACACTTAATCTCTGGCTTTCATATGCACACATGTACACACACACACACATACATACAACTTACACACACACACACACATGCACAAACACACACACACACATACACACACACACACACTCAAGAAAAGGGTTAGCTGGGCCAGAATAATCGACATTGTGGTTGAAGGTTAGAGCATTGAGCCTAGCAGTCTGCCCTTGGGGAATATGTGGGAGGGTAAAGGAGGGGAGGTGGGTGGAGACTGTGTTCAACATAGCCATTGATCCGGTCAACCACAGGTACACCTGAGATTCCAGGGGAAATCGGACACTCGTGTTAGCTTCTGGGCTTGTTATACATGAATGAGCCAGGAGGGTGATGAATCCCAGGGACCCAGAAGCTTCTTCTTTGAGACTCTCTGAGACTTCACTGTCTGCATGGCAGGCTATGATGGTGGCATGGTGCTCCCTGCTCTGTGTGTCATTCCAGCAAATGACCAAGCTGGAGACAGTGTGAGAACTCAACACTGAGACCAGCTTGTCACACATCAGGTGGCCTGAGGACCTCTGAGTTCAGATCTGGCATTTGAGTCAAAGCAGTCTTGTAAAGATGAGACTTCTTGTGACTTTGCTGAAGGCCACATAGTTAATGTTATGTCTGTGTGGCCATGTCTAATAGTGAAATGGTGTTCTCCCCGTTTAAAAAGATTTACTACTGTGTGTGTTTGTTGTGGGTGCACAAGTGTACACAGATGTGTGTGTGCACCCAGAGGCCAGAGTTCAATCCCGAGTGCCATTCCACTACTTTTGAGACAGGATCTCTATTGACCTAGAGCTGGTTAGGCTGGGCCAGTTGGCCAAGGAACTCCAGGGAGCTGTCTCGCCTGTCTCTGCCTTCTTGGGGTTACAGGAATGTAACACCATGCCCAGCTTTTTAGGTGGCTTCTGGTATCAAACCCAGGTCCTCATGCTTGCAAGGTAGGAACTGAACTGACTGAGCCATTCCCAGCCTTTGGCATGTCCTGCCCTGACCTGCACGGCATGGGATCCTGAGTGAGAAGATACACCCTGATGTGTGGGGCCTGGGTCACACAGCGGCCTCTAAGAGACTGTTTGTAGGGTTACTTTGGTTTGTCAAGGTTCAAAAAAGTTCATATTGACGATAAATACCTAAACACATTGTCATAGAGAGTCTTCTTGGTGAGCCCAAGTTTTAGGACCAGGGACCAGGGACTTGTGTTACTTGTCACTAAGTTGAGCATGGACTTGACTGTACCCACTAGAGCCTTCCTTCTTCCCACAGAGGTGCTCCCACACTGCATTTCCCAGCTCTAGAACTTTCTTCACTCACACGTGCTTTGTCTTATCTCTTTCTGAACCACTCTTGGGGACAGTGGAGAGCAGGGATTGCTTCTATTTCCCCTGCCCTTGCACTTCCTGAATTACATTTAGGAAGGCATGGCTTTGTGAAGGCCCCGCCCACCAAGCATGATGCCTGTTGCCCAAAGCCGCAAAGCACTCAGCACACCTCTGGGATCCGCAAGGGCTTTAATTCAATGACTTATTCCCTCTGAGGACTCTCAAGGGAGCTGAGTCAGGTGAACCGTGGGATTCTGCAAACTCCCTCTTTGGTCTCGAGCCCCAGAATGCCCCTTTCTACAATCAAGTGAATAGAGTGTCACTTCTGAGAGAGCAGCCTGTCATGGCTCACATCTTCTCAGGAGCAGAGTGCTTTCTTTACCATATAGTCTGGGCCTGGATTCCTGTCCTCATACCTCTGCCTGTCCGAGAAGCTGGTAATGCAGGAAGAAAAATGGCTGGATGCCAGTGCTCATGTTCCCGTCTTCCAGGGAGCACTCCTACCCCCAGCCAATGACCTCCCTTCGCTGGCTGTTTATTGCTTCCTGCTATCGAGTTCCTCCAGCTGTGGCAGCTGAAGTTCAAAGCTTTCTCCTTGTAGTACAGCGTGTCCTTGGAGGGCATTCTAAGGAGCTGATTAATGCTTGCTGTGTGGTTCCCCCGGCCAGCAGCCCCACGTGGGGGTCTGTGAGGCAAGTAGGAATCTGCCAGGAAGAAGTCATCCATCGTTCTCTAGACTGCACCGTCAGCCTTGGATCTTGCAGATTTCTGCAGACCCAGGAAAGGAAAATCATGTGGGCATTTGTGTACCCAGACTCTTGTCCCCGTGCACCACCCACTGAACCTCCTGGGCTGTCTACACCACAAAAGGCAAAGGTCTATGGGACCAGCAGCCGAGCAGCAGGGCTCTGACCTCACCACTTACTGAAGCCTGTGAACAGCCTTGATCTATGTGTCTGTGTTACCCGATCTCACACACTGACAGACAGTGAGGAATGACTCCCAGCTTGGGGACACGATGCAGTCTCTTAGTATGGAATTTTGGAGTTGCGGCCAGACAGAGCTCAGTGAAAATGGCAATTAGTGGGTAGACAGAAAAGCCTCGTCACCTGGGCCTGGTGCTTGGGGAACTGCTGAGCCACACTCATCATGCACAGAGCCTCACACAAGGGTGGCTCAGGCTGAGATCATGGCGGGCCACGCACCTGACGCACACCCCAGGACAGTGACTGTTGGAGTGTCTGGCCAGACTGAGTGTGGTCTAGGGGAGTGGCTTTGGCCACATAGTATGACTGTAGAAGCAGTTACCCAGGGCAGGAGGCCACACGGCAGGGACTTGGTCAGTTGATGGGTATCTCCACAGGACAGACTTTGCGCATCGTGAAGAAATGTGCCAGCAATTACCTGATGCATGCCCAGAGGAGGAATCCGAACTTACTACCAGCATCTGGTAGCAGAGAATGCTCAGCAATAATCCAGAGGCCACCTTGAAGGCACGGGAGAATTGTCTCCTTTTTAAAAATCTGGTCTCAGGAGATAGCCTAGGGAAGACGTTCTTCTCTGGGCAGGGTCATCACAAGAATGTGATCTTGACTTGTGCTTAGGCATGAGAGAGAAAGCAAGAAGGGATAGACAGGCGCTGAGTTGTGTCTGGGGAGGGGCACTGGGTCCTGCTTGTCCATCACTGTGGATACATCCCTACCTCCTCTCAAAGTGATAGAGGGTGACAAGTCGAGCCATGGAACAGATCACCTTCCAACCTCTGGGGAGGCATTTGGGGAAGAGGAACAGCACTACAGGCACAAAACCAACAGGAAGCAGGCTCCAAAGTGGCAGGAAGTGGGCTCCAAAGTGGCAAGAAGTGGGCTCCAAAGTGGCAGGAAGTGGGTTCCAAAGTGGCAGGAAGTGAGCTCCAAGGTAGCGGAAGTGGGTTCCTGGACACTGCATTCTTTTTATTTGTTTAATTTTTCTTCGTGTGTGTGTGTGTGTGTGTGTGTGTGTGTGTGTGTGTGTGTGTGTGTGTAGGTCAGAGATCAACCTAGAATATTGTTCCTGAATATTGTCATCTACCTTATGTTTTTTGAGACAGGAGTTCTCAATTTCCCTTGAGCTAACTGAGTAGGGCAGGCTGGCAGGCTAGTCTCCCCAGAGCTGGGATAACAAGCACATACCACCATGCCCAGTTTTTCACATGGGGATCAAACTCCAGCACTACAGCTTGTGTGGCAGGCCCTTCACTGAGATACCTCAGCCCTGTGGCATCACTTTCTACTTTCTGTCTGATGTTTTCTTTAGCTCCATGAATATTTGTTAACGAGTCAGTGAGGCTTACCTTTGTGGAAAATAGCAATGATGGAGTTGGCATCCTCTAAAGAGAAAACAGATGCAGGGGCTCCACAGTGCCCAAAGGACCAAGGATCGATGAAGGGACACACATTGGCTTTGTCACTGCATTGGAAACCAGAAGCACAGCTGCTTTCCACAGGGAGGTGGGGCCACCAGCATCACTTCATTAGCACGTGGTTTCTGGACAGGCTCTCCTGGAAATGTGAGCAAGGCCCCGACACCCATGAAGCCCCAACCAAGCCTTTTCTGTCATTCTGCTCAGCTGTACCTTTGCACAGTTGTGTGCCTGGGTGCCTAGCAGCTTCAAAGAGACTGTGTTTCCTCCCCGCTGCAGCTGTTGAGGAACAAGGTCTGGCGTGCGGATGATGGTTAGAATTTCAATTCGGAGATATGCTGTGGAATCTGACTCAAAGTTAATAAATTGTTCAGATCAGCTGCCAGGCATTAGTGGACTGCAGGAGCCTGGAAGCTAAATCCTACAAATGTGTGGGACCTGCCTGGGTGACCTCCTGCTGAAAAGGGGGGTCTCTGCTTGGCGAGCTGGGGACACGGGTTTGAGTCCCATGGGAAGACGTTGCTCTGTTGGGCTGTTTTGAAGATGGGTGGGGAGCCCAGCCCACTCCATCCTTTGTATGCGTCAGTCTCCACTGCTTTTTTCTGGCTTTGAGTCTCTTTCTGGAGGTTGACATGGTGGTCGAAGCCAGCTTTCTTAGACGGATACCATCTCAAGCAGTGGTTTAAACAGTTCTCATCTTGGTGGTCCCTCTTCTGAGAAGCATCTCTTGGAGTGTTGGGGTGAAGGTGGGTGGCAGCCTATGGGTCTGGTGGCCACCGTGGAGGTCAGGGAGGTGCTGACCTAGGAGAGACTCTGATGTTGGCTGTGGGTCTAAGGATTTGAAGGATAAGTACAGGAAGGGATATTTCTAAGCCATTATATGGTGGCAGCCTGGGCAGGAAGTGGATTTTACCTGGGAGGGAATCCTTGGTGGTCCCCACAGAAGCTGGGTGGCCTCTTACCATGGCCCTGACCACAGACAGCAGGCATCCCAGGTGGCTGGATGGAACGAGGCTCCAGGATTTATTTCAGAGCATAGGCAAGGTTAGGCTGGGTCCAGCTAGGGGGCCGGAGGTATGAAGGACAGGCATACGGAGGTATATACCACATAGTGTGTGGAGAGGAGAGATGGGGAGAAAGAGTGAGGGAGGGCTTGGAAGGAAGGGTGGAGGGGGTAGGGAGAGAGGAAATGTGGGGAGTGAGGACTGAGGAGGAAGCAGTGATGGTGTGGGAAGGAGAGATGGAGGGAGAGGAGGAGGGGGGGAGTGAGAAGGGTTGGCTGACCATACTGGACGTCTGGGACGTAAGGGATGGAGGAGAGATGGGGCTCAGGAGAAGCTGGAGGTTGCATGGGAGGGCTGGAGAGGTGGGGCTGGGAGAGGAGTTGGGGGGTAGTTGGAGAGGGTGCAGGAGGAAGGTGTAGGGGTAGGTGGGCTGGGAATGTCAGGCGGGGAGGGCGTCTCATGAAGGAGTGAGGCAGCTGGGTAAGGGAGGAAGAAGATGGAGTGGGAAGGTGGAGGGAGGTGGTGGGGGAGGTCATGCAGGTGAGCCCCCGGGGCCACTGTGACAATCCTCCCTTGTTCCTCTGACTGGAAACTTAGTTGCAGACCCACAGGAAGCACAAATGGGAGCCAAAACCACTGGTGAATTGCGTGAAGGGAGCAGCAGCTTCCAATGCCAGCATTGGTTAAGTCCGTGCAGAGGTGCTCAGGCACTTACTGCTGGATTTTAGGGGCCTGTGAGGCTGCAATTCCCTGGGGTCTGCCTAGGAATCCAGGAGAGGGGTCTCCCCAGCCTCCCTGCAGACACCAGCTTCTCCTGGTGGCCTAACTGCCTTCCGGTCCAGAGGACTCCCTCTGCACATTCACAGCCCTTCCTGCCTCACCCACAGCCGACCACCCTTGGAGATGAAACTGCCAGAGCCTCAGGAAGCCACAGGCCTGCCCCCATGACCACGGTCCTGCTGCAGGGCAAATTCCACTCTGAACTGGCCCTGGTGTTGCAGCATCAAGAAGCCGTGGGTGCTGACTTCTGCTGTTCCCACAGAAGCAAATGCTGAGGAAGGAAGGATACAGAGAAGGTTCAGGGGTTTAACTAACTCAGCAATGCTGGAATACATGCATGCAGAGGGGTAAAGTGTCACCACATTCAGTCAGGCCACAGATGCCATGCATTTTGTAAAGGTGGCATGCATTCTGTCTGTCTGATCAACTGACCTCTGACCTCCAGGGAAGAGGCAGGCTCCATGCCTAGTCACATTAGATATAGGGCTGTACTGGCTACAAGTGCACCTGGCTGGTCCCTGGTGAAAGGCTGGGAAATTAGCCTCAGTGCCACAGAGCTGGGTGAACTGCTCGTGGGTATGGAACCCAAGCTGCATGGGTACTGCACGAAATCGCATTGCAGCTGGCACAGGAAGCTACTTGTCTGAGTCTGCAGACCTTCAATGCTCTGCTGCAGACCTTCAATGCTCTGTTGGCTTTCATATGGCGGGACCTGCAGAGCCCTGCTCAGGGGATAGCATTGAGGGCATTTTGTGACCAGTCACATCTTCAATAAGACGAGGAACTGTAAGTGACAACTTGCCTGGGTCACTGGGTACCCAGATATTTAGTCATGTATTCATGTGTCTGGGAGAGTTTCCAGACAGTGCTCATACTCAAGTCTATAGACAGAAAAGCACCCGAACTTCTCCAACATGACAGACCTCATGTAATTAGTTGTTGGTCTAAGCAAAACACAAGGGTTGAGAAAGTGGGAACTAACTCCTCCTGCCCACCCATCTGCCAAGAGAGAAGAGACCTTCTCTGTCCTCGGATCTGTATGGGAATAGCAGCTTCTCAGCATCTCTGGCTTTCACATCGTAGAGTGTGGGATTCCACAGCCTGGGTACTAGCATGAGCCAGTTCTCTATCTAGATTCTTATTCAGTGGGACTTGTTTCTCTGGAGACCCTGACTACAGCTGGGCTTGAAGCCTGGCCCTGTCACTCAATAGCCTTGGGAACCGATCGCCTCTGTCCCTCGTCCCTCCGTCGGCAGGATGGGCATCAGACACCATCCCTGCAGTTCAGTGCTGCTGTGAGGATTTCACAGAGCAGAGGAGAAGCATGTAGATCCACGCACAGGCTGTATGCTTCATGAAGCTGTCACAGACTTGTGATGTATGTTACAGAAGTGTAAAGGGTGGTACTGCTTCCCACCCAGGGAGGCCAAAGGCTGGGGCCCTGTAGTGACCCTGTGGAATCCAGCATGTGTGACCGTCACACTCCATCTTCAGAGGCAGCCAGAAAGCAAGCTAACCTGAATCCATAAACATACTCCCTGCCTGGAGTCCTATTCTCTTAGGATGTGTCCACATCCTCCTGCTGAAAGGTCCCTCACATTTTATGTAGCCGAAGTGTTAGGCATGATGGTGTCCTTCCCAGGAGGGGTTTCCTGACTCATGCTGTGACTTCATTTGGGAATAAAGAATTTTTGGAATAACCAGAGGTAATGGAGATCTTTAGGGCTGGCTGTCATCAGTTTGCCTGGTGTCCTAACGAGAGGGGTAAATTTTAAGGAAGGCTGAGGACCAGGTGACCTGGAAGAATCACATGGAGTAGATACTACCTTTGCTCCACGGCAGCTCATCAGGCCAGACCTGGATATCCATCCCCAAAGGCAAAGGTCAAGTTATACAACAATGTTATTATTTTCTGTCCTTTGGCTTCTCCAATGTGACCCTGTTACCTTTTCCCCTGAGTGTTGTGTTGTAACAAACCATGCCCAAATTTAGCTTATTGACCAACTGTCATGGAGCAGTTTCCTCCCAGACTGAAACATTCCCCCCTTCATGGAAGCTCCTTTGGGTGGAAGGTAAACAATTCAAAACAGCTTCAGGAAGTCCCTGAAACTGACAAGATTTACTAGGCCCCTCCATGCCAAGAGTTAAAGTAAAGACTGCTGAGAGTCACTGACAGATTAATCAAGCTTCAGAGAAGACACCGAGGCCAGCTTGGAACCCTGGAAGGAGCAGGAATCAGCTGAGCTGCCTGGAAGAGGTTTAGACCAATTCAGTCACTTGGAAAGGACTCTCTCCAACTTGTTGAGCTAACTTCAGGCTGTGCAGTGAGCTCCAGGTTCCTAGCTTTGTGAGCTGTCACCCATGCTGGGTTGGGCTTTGGTGATGCAGCTGACTTTGAGTTCATTTCTGCTCCTGTAAGTGACCCCTCACACATATTCCTGTAAGTAACCCCAATAAAACTCATTGGTTCACCAAATTGGGCTTTGATGGCATCTGTACTTTGGTTTATCAGGGAGCTCCCTATCTGTCATGAGTAGGGGTGTGTGTGTGTGTGTGTGTGTGTGTGTGTGTGTGTGTGTGTGTGTATGTGTTGCATCTTCTTGCCAGGAAAATCCTGTCACAGGACACAAACACTCAGCCATTATTTTCCTCAGGAATTTTCAGTCTGTGTAGCCATGGGGCCACACGAGTCTTCTCTTTTCACCAGGTGCCCGAGGGCCCTGCTCTGGAACACTTTGTTTACCCACAGAACTGGCACATCCATCAATCTCTTCCTGATGCTGGCTGGGGTGCACGTGGTTTCCTTTGGTTTGGGTCTGGATACCAAATCTCTTCTCCTAAGATGGGATGTAGACGCCATAATTTCCTGAGGTCTCAGTCTGCCCCATAGATTGGCATGTGGTCCTTTATGCCCATCTGTCACTCAGTCACAGAGCCAGTACTGAAGGATAGGAGAGAATCCACCTCTTTCATGGGCAGACAGAACACCAGGGCCATGCTTACACCTACTGACTTCACTGGCCAGAACTTTTAATAGCGCTCATTTGTTGTGTGATGTGAACAATGTCTACTCACCACAGATGTGGCATCAACGACAGATCAGAGAAATGACTCTAGCTGAGCCCAGCTTAGTGAATCAGAAGGGTCACTGGGGTCACTTGCAGGAGCACGAGGGGTGACCTACAGGAGCATGGATAACTCAAAAGCAGTTGCATCATCGAAGAGCCTGCCTCAGCATGAGTGACAGCTCAGAAAGTTTCCATTCTTGGAGCTCTCTGCAGGTTGGAGAGGCTTCTCTCCATAGCTGTCCTTGCTGTCTATACAACCCGGAGAGGGGCCTTGTGAATCTTGTGGGGTTCAGGAGCTTCCTGAGATTCCAAGTTGTGTTTCCTTTGTAAGTCTTAATGGGCCTCACTCCAGGATGGAATGTTTCCCTGTAGAGGAAGCTGCCCATGGCATCACTCTCTACCTCAACCTCAGCCACAAGTCCAGAGTTCATGGTGCCCACTTTGTGCTCGTGTGTGTGTGTGTGTGTGTGTGTGTGTGTATGTGTGTGTGTGTATGTGTGTGTGTGTGTGTGCACGCGCGCGCGCGCGTGTGCTCTGCACAAAGTCCTTTCAATGTAAAGATTAGGTCAGGGACTGCGATCTGTCCCTTGTACCATTCTGCAGCAGGGCCCTTGGCTGTGGTTTCTAAGCTGGAAAATCTTGGAGGAAGGTTAGGGAAATGTGGGGAAATGTGGTTGTGGTGTGAGGTGGAGGGCAGTTCCCCGGGGCTCCCTGCTCCCCTTCTGGAACTTCAAGCAGAAATCCTGTTTTATTGGGAGCTCAGAGAGGAAGGCTTGGATCCTTCATGTGCTACTTCCTAGTTTCCCCTTGGGTGAGTCAGTGAACCACCCTGACCTGCAGTTTCCTCTTCTGTAAAACGAGGTAATAAAAATGTTTCCTTTCCCGGGCCCTTGTGAAACACCAGCTCGGTCATCTATGGAAAGCACAGCCGTGAGCTGTCCCTGAAGGCCCCTGCTGTTAGGATTTGTGCTGTACTGGATGGTGATGTGGGCCTCTGGGGTGGGAAGACCCACCTACTGAAACCCAGGTCCAGGCTGCTGTGTGGAAGGTTCCATGAGTGCAGGAAGAATGAAAAGGCAGGATCGCTGAGGAGGCCACACAGCATGAATGGGTGCTGGGGGGCTGCGAGTGCTGCCGGGAGACGAGGCGTTGTGGGGGCAAGTGATTCTCAGAGGCCAGGGTTCGAGGCAGAGAGGTGTGGGGAGGCACAGTTCAGAGTGGATATGGCCTATGCTTTGTGTGGAGGCCCTGAAGGGATTGGGTCTGTGTACCAGGGATAGAGACTGTGTGGCTTGTGGGAAAGCTTTTCTGTGATGCTTCAGGAAGCTACGGCCTGGCAGTAGCAGCCGGCAGGATGCTGCCTGGAGAGAACAAGTTGAGAGGCCCTTTGAAGAAACCAAGGACACAGGAAGCGTGAGAAGGGCCTGCCTTTAGAGAAGACAAGCATGTCATGGGGGATGTCCAAGTGGGGAGGCAGGAGCCTGCATGGGGTAGTAGACATGGGGTGGGGCGGGAACTCGAGCCGGCCATGCATGGGAAGAACGGGTGCAGACAGCCACAGATGACAAACTTCCACATGTGCTTTTACAGAGGCCACGTGTGTGCTCTCCCCCTCCGCCATCCTCCCCTTCCTCCCTTCCTTTCCCACCCTCTCACCATTTTTATTTTCTGCCTTTTTTTGGACATGGGCTCCCTCTGTAGCCCAGGCTACTCTAGAACTCTCAGTCCACCTGCCTCTGCCTCCCGTGCACTGGGATTACAGATGTGCGGCACCACACCTGGCTGAGATTTGGATTTCTGCAAGTCTGGCTTCATCATAGTTGTGTGTTTTATTCAGATCGTATCTTTTGTATCAAGCATTGCCATGAACTCACAGACCTGCAATCTCTCAGTCCTTCTGGAAATGCCCGGGGACACCTGGGCACCTGCACCTCTTCACAGGCCACCTCGATCTGAGGCACTTACGCCTCCGAAGATGGATCCCCGTGAACTGCGTAGAACAAGCAGACACCGGTCACAAGGCATGTGGAGCTGAAAACAATGTCTCCACAGTGAGCAGAACCCAGAATCTTCTCTTTCCTGCTTCATTTTTCATCTTGGTTTTTCTTGTGTGTGTGTGTGTGTGTGTGTGTGTTTGTGTGTCTAAAAGTCCTACATACTTTCAGGAAGAGAAGTGAGACTCTTAGGTCTTGAATTACAACTGATGGAGCTGTGGGCTTGTGGGAAGAAGCCCGTTACCAGGGAGAGGGACTCGCCCCCTCTGCGACCTTGATCTGCTGGCTGCCAGGTTTTCCCACTGAGGGTTACTCTCTCCTCCTCTTCCTTTCACACCACACTGTAAGAAATTTGCCCCCACTTTGTTGGTGGTGCTGTCTGTTTCCTATTTTGCTTACCGAGTTTTGAAAGGTTTTTAATGTGTCGAGTAAAAATCTTTCACCAGGGGTTGGGGCAATAGCTCAGTAAGTAGTTTGCTACACAAGCATGAGGACTCAGGTTCAAATCCCCAGCATCCATGTAGAAAGCCAGGTGTGGGATGTGCTCTTGTCTTCCCAGCTCTGGGGAGCTGGTGGCAGGTGGATCTCTGGGATTCACTGGCCAGCCAGCCTCGCCTGCTTCGTGAGTTAATTCTATGTATTGAGAGACTCTACCTCAGAAAGCAAGGTGGAGAGAGAGTTGTAGAGGAAGACAGCTGGCATCTGCCTCTGGCCTCTATATGTGCACAGATACACAAATCCACCACACACACACACACACAC
>CABHPH010130183.1:13667-25694 GCA_902168325.1 Peromyscus nudipes
ACAGAGCCTTTGAAGCACAGTTCAGTTTTGTGGAAGTCTCATTTATCAACCTGACAGTATAAGGCGACATATTTTTTTTTCACTGGAAATTTTATACCTTTGGTTTTAAATGTAGGTCTGTGGTTCATAATGAGTTGCTTTTGGTATGCGGCATGCAGTAAGGATCAAACAGAAGCTTGTATGTATACATGTGTGTCTGCGTGTGCACACCCATGTGTGTGGACGTTCAGTCACCCATCCCCCATAGCACTTCTTGAGAATCAGTGTCCTTTCTCTGATGCCCTGATTCATGGCTGCCTTCACTGGATTCACCTCTGCTCTGTCCTGCCTGTCTCTCTGCTCTAACCACAGCACCACGTGGTCTTGATGGCGCAGCTTCCAGTGTCTTGGCATCAGGTAGTCTTGGGCCTCTGACTTTTTCCCTCATACCTGGTGGGCTAGTTTGGGCCTTTTGTATTTTCATATATGTTGCTGGAGAGCTTCTCTCCAGCTCCCAAGTCCCGCCAGTCCCTGGTTCCCTGACCGAACCCATTCATAAAATGAACACACAGACGCTTACATTATTTAAACTGCTTGGCCATTAGCTCAGGCCTATCATTGTCTAGCTCTTACTCTTATATTTAGCCCATTTCTATTAATCTCTACTTTGCCACGTGGCTCGTGGCTTACCGGTACTTTACATCTTTCTTCTCCTCTCCGCAGCTCCAGCCAGTCTCTCTTTTCACCTTCCTGTTTCCTCTCTTCTCTTCTCTGTTAGTCCCGCCTATACTTCCTGTCTGGCTACCGGCCAATCAGTGCTTTATTGATACAGAGTGATATCCACAGCACATATACATTTTGGAATTAGCAAAATCCTTTAAAATAGAGTACAGGGAGCCCTGTTAATCAGAGGATCAAGGTCAATTTCTATCCAGTGGTCTGCTGGGATTTTTCATTGAACTGGAGAGAACTGTTATATTAGCAAGACTGCCCTCCCCCTGCCACGCTGCCATTTCTCAGAATCCAGTGTATCTCTCCATCTACTAGGCCTACATATTCTGGCTGTGTACCTTATAAAACACTAGGTGCATATGTTCATTCTATAAGATAAATCAACCTTAAAAATGGCACTTGGGGACAGTCCTTAGGGAGACGGCTCAGTGGGCAAGAGCACGTGCTGCTGCTTCGAGGACCTGAGTTCCAATCCCCGGCACCCACATAAAAAGCTGGGCATGGCCTAAAATGGTGACTTTCAGGATTAGTCAAGGTGCAGTCTCAAGGGAATAAGGTAGAGGGTAATAGAGGAAGACACTCAAAGTCTTCTTTAGTCTTCTACATACGAGTGTACACAGGTGTGAGTACATGGTGGGCACACACACACACGCACAAATACACAATTCACATACATCTATCTACTACACACACCCACAAATACACAGATGCACACACATCTACCACACACACACACACCTGTGCATGCATACACACACATGCATCCACTACATACACACATACACACATGCACACACAATCCACTATGCACACACATGCATATACATACACATGCACATCCACTATGCACACACATATGTGTACAGATGCACACACATATCCACTATACACATATAACACATACCACACACATACACCACATACACACACCTGTGTACGCATACACACACATGCATACATATGCACATGCACACATATCCATTATGCACATATACCACATAGCATACACCACACACATACACCCCCCCACACATTGTTTGGATGGAGAGGATCTGCTAGAAAGCTGGATATACTTAAGAAGAGAGACTACCCAGAGTTTAACCTTGACTGTTATGAAAACCTCATCTCATGGGTGTGTCCATTCTGTCTCCTCTACTCAGAACACATTGGTCCCTTTGTATGACTCCCTGTCCTTTGCTAGGGCATGCCTGTAGCCAGACTCAGCTTGACTGAAGCTGACTATCTGTGTGCATGGCTTTTGCTGTGTGTGGTGAGCGAGCACTCTGGGAACACTCTGACACACAGCCAGTATAGTGCCACTCTGCTGTCTGTCTGCACTGACTTCAGGACAAGCCCCTGTACACACACACCCTGGCATCTACTTTCTTTTTCTATTCCCTCTTGGGGTGCCAGGGAAGGTACCCAAGGCCATGTGTATAGCAGGCAAGCACTCTTCCACAGGCTTTAAGACAGCCTGAGAACTTTGCATCTCTGATCACTTATGGCACCCTACACAGCAAAGTGCTAGGTAAATAGTTCCCACACTGGGTATGTTGTGGAATGACATTAACATTGGCACGGCGACAGTTCGGGGATCAGGACCATGTCACATACACACTCTCTAACTGTTGGGTTTATGGTCATATATGTTAGCCAGTTTTCTCCTCTACCTTTATCTAGAGTGTGCTGTTGGTGGGTACCATTGTAATTTCACCCTGCATTCTTACCAGACACCCGTCTTGGGTGTGTTTCTCTTTGTACCAGCAGAGTTTCATTCAGGTTGGCCCTGAAAGGTGTCAGTATTGTTTGCAAGTGTGGTTGCCATGCGACAGCACAGTGGGGCATGCGGAAGTGAGGGGGTGGCTGGAGTGCGCATGACATGTCAGTACGACACAGCTACACAGAGTCCCTGGACCTGGAGGTGGAGCATGTACACACACCTTCTCTCAGGAGACCTGGGTCTGGGTGTCGTTAGAGCAGTTAGAGCGTGGCATGAGGTTTGGAAGACAAAGGGTGCGAAGGCTGCAAAGGCTTCACTCCACACCAACTGCTTCTCCTGACCGAGGTGAAGGAGGCTCTAATTTCCCCCCAAAGGCAGGAACCGCACAGTGTGGTCTCTGGATGGCGAACAGTAGCATGGTTCACTGGACTGGTCACAGGATGCCGTGTAACTAATGCTAACACTTAAGTGTTGTTTGTGCCGGAGGAAGACCTGTGATGGCAGAGGTCTCTTAGGGGAGGTAGCCTGCAGGGTGCCATGTACCATGGTGTGGCAGTAAGTGCTAGAGCTGGAGGCTCGCTGGTGGCAGACAGGAGAGCCACATCCTCCCGTAACCCAATTCAGAGAAGCCGTTTTGGAGACTCTCCCACAGCTCATCCTGGTGCTAAACTGTCAGCCAAATTAAACTTTCCCTTTCTTACACTGCTTAGGCATTTTGTCATGGCAATGAGGGAAAAAAAAAGTAATACAAGCACCAAATGTGGCAGGTACCATTGTTCTCTTGGATGTACGTGCCTGTGATAAAGTGGAATTGATACATTTGGCCCAGTGGCAGGCTTTGCAGCATGCACGATGATAACATAGTGATTGTCGATATCCGCTGTACAATAACTTGTGTGGCTGTGGTCTTTCTCCTGCCCTGTCCACACTCTGGGAGCCACTTAACACTCTGTCGGGACTCTTCCTGCTCTCGGCTGCGACAAGGACTCTATTGTTTATAACTGAACCCTGACCGATACAGTGAGTGACACACGATTTCTTAACATGAAACTGTCTTTGCATTTCTGGACCGAATTCAGCTTGGTCATAGTGTGTTCTCTGCACGGCACACTGAGGAAGCTGTGGGCTAACACAAATTAAGATCTTAGGGCTGCTTTCTTACGTTGTGAGGACACAGGAAGCTCTTGCTTCACATTACAGGCTCATCACAGCAATCTGCTGCCTTGAAAGAGGGACTCTGGAAAATTTCCTTCTTTGTTGTAAAAAAGCTCACGTTACTATTTTTAATTAGAAAAATAATTAGAAATTAATAACCAAAAATTTTTCTTTGAGAAATTGCCATGATTTCCCATCTATATTGAAGGCAGGTATCTTTTGTAAATCTCTTCCTCTGCTTTTCCCCCCCCCGTGGCTATTGAGTTATTTGGGTTTTCTGTTTCTTCTGATTGTCAGTGTTTCAACTGCATTAGACCGCTCCGGCTCAGTCCAGTTCTGTTCAGTGACGTAGGTGTCTCCTCAGCTTTGCTTACGCTTCTCTTACAGCAGGCACTCAAGTTTTGTTGTCAACCTGATCTGACCTGGGTTTTATTTTAGGCAAATAAATAACCTTACCTTTACTGCATATCAGATAAATTTGGACACGATTTTGTCTTATATTCATTGTTTGTTCAGGAATATTTCTTTGGGGCTGGGAAGATGGCTCAGTGGATAAAGTGGTCGCTATGCAAGCACGAAGACCCATGTAGATATATAAAAAAAAGCCAGACACGGGAGCACACACCTCTAACCCTAACACTGGGCGGGGGAGTGGGGGGGGGTCAGGGCGTTCCTGGGCCTGACGGCAGCCCGTCTAACAGAACTCCGGATTCAGTGAGAGACACTGGTCAAAACGCTCAAGTGAAGAGCGACAAGGAAGACACCTCAAGTCAACCTCTGGCCTCTTCGCACACACACCTGCACACCTGCACACAGAGGTGCTCATATAGGTGCACGCGTGCGTGCACACTCACTCACTCACACAATCCTCTTTTGAAAATACCATTGCCTGCAGTCATTTGTTAAGTGGTCTTGATTTTAATTTCCTTTCTTTTCATAATTGTGCTGGTTTTCATAAATGTGATTTTTGCTGTCAAACTTGACACAACCTGGAGTCACCCGGGAAAATCTAGATGAAGAATCATCTAGATTGTCTGAGGGAGAATGCTTTGATTACTAATTGATGTAGGATTTGGGCTCTTATTTTTATATAAGCTTTTTAGAAAATAAAGTTTATAAGATAAAAAAGGAAGTCCTAGTCCATTGTGGGTGGCAGGGAGGCCTGAACTGTGCGAGAAAGCAAAAGTTAGCTGAGAGCAAGCAGCAGACCTCCCTGCACTGTGGATGTCAGATGTGAGTAGCTTCTAGAGTTCCTGCCTTGACTTCTCAGAAACGATAGGCTGCAAACTGGAGCTGTAAGCTGAACGAACCCCTTGCTCCCCACTCCCCAGGTTGATTTTTTTTGCCAGGATGTTTTGTCACAGCGGCAGAGATGAAGCTAGAACAATGACTTAGAGATAATTTTTTTGCATTAGTCATCTTAATAAATGTAAATAAATAATGTTTCTCTTACTGTGAGCAACGAAAACAGCAGAGCTGACTGGTCCCCACTAAAACCCGTGAGTTGTGTGGAATGTGGAGACATTTTGAAAACATGAGTATTAATCATGTTATCTTGTGAGCCTTATGTGTTAAAAATTAAGCATTTTTTCTTTAGATTGTGTGTGTGTGTGCAGTGAGCAGAGGCCAGAAGCCACCCTCATGTGTCTTCCACCTTCATTTTGTTAGCAGGCCTCCCACTGGGACCTAGTGCGTGCCATATAGGCTGGCTGGCCCGTCAAGCCCAGGAGACCCATCCATGTCTACCTTCCATGCTGAAATTACAGATGTGCTCCACTGTGCCAGCTCTGTCAGTGTGTGGGTTCTGGGGTTCAAACTGAGGTCCTCACACTTGTATGGCACGTGGAGAGTGCAGTTCCATGCAGGCCACCAACAAAAGAGTGAGGCTATGAGGTAGAGAAGCTGCCGTTAGACAAAGAAGAATCAGATAGATGATTCCAGAACAACTGAAGGAAGAGAAAAGATGATAAGGTGGTGGTGGTGGTGGTGGTGGTGGTGGGGTCTATCAGGCATGTGTCTCCTGGCTCCATTCTTTCTGGAAAAAGAAAAGAAAGAAAGAAAAAAGAAAAATCCATGGGTGTAGTAGCTCCCAAAAGAGCGGACTGTGGTTCCTTTTAGGTCCCTGGGGGTCCCTCGCATGAAGGTGGGAAATGGTGAAAAGGGCTGGGTCAATGTGACATGTTCCTGCCCAGAGAGAGAGCAGAAGCTCCTCCCTCCACCACATCCCTGTGCCTTAAGTGCATGCCTCGTGAGTGAGCTGTGACAGGTCTGCAGTGGGTGTCTGACAAAGGGCCTGTGACCCAGGGACATGTGGACATTTTGAGGAGTTTTCCCTTACCCACAACTTGACTTTCAGTTCCCACAGTCACCCCAGTTCCACAACACAATGTAGTACAGTGACGTGTTTTGAAAGACCCAGAAGGACAATAGCCACATCAAGTGAATTACAGTATGATATCATCACTATGTTCTATTACTAGTTACCGCTGGTCTCTTGCTGTGTGTCTTAGTTACTCTTCTACTGCTGTGAAACAGTCAATGACCAAGGCAGCTTATAAAGAAAAGCATTTAATTTGGCTAACAGTTTCAGAGGGTTAGAGTCTGTGATGGCGGAACAAAAGCATGGTGGGAGGAAGAGCTGAGAGCTCACTTGAGCCACAAGGAGGAGGAAGAAAACATAGTGGGAGTGTCTCCCGTCTTTTGAAACCTCAGAGCCACCCCCAGGGAGACACCTTCTCCAAGAAGGTCACACTTCCTCATCCTTCCCAAAGAGTTCCACTAACTGGATACCAAGTATTCAGATGTCTGAGCCTATGGGGCCATTCTCATTCAAACCACCACACTGTGTCAGATGCCTAAACTGAAGCCTTGCTACAAGCATGTATACATAACACAAAGAAAGAACCGATAATACTGATGTGTGTATTAGAACCTATAATATTGATATTTGTCTTGCGGCTGTGACAAAATGCTGATAAAATCAATGTAAGTGTTTATTTCGTCTCCTAGTTGGAGGGTGCAGTTCATCATGGTGGGGGAATCACCGTGGCAGGAATGTGAGGTGGCTGGTCACATGACATCCGTCGTCAGAAAGCAGAGAGATGAGTGCCGGCGCCCAGCTGGCTTTCTCCTTTCATTCTGTCCACGATGCCAGGCAGTGGGGTGGTGCTGCCCACATTCAGGGTGGTCCTCCTTCCTCAGAAATCCCTGAAGCTCCCTGGGAGATGTCTCCAGAATGTGTCTCTTAGGTAATTCTAACTCTTGATTAGGTTGATGGCCAAGATGAAGCTTCATGGTGCTGTCTGCAGTTTCCAGCATCTGCTGGGAGTTTTGAAACATGTTCCCTGCAGATGAAGCATGTGTGTGGGTGTCACTGGGATATGTGTGACTTTTTATTTTTTTTTTTGAGACAGAGTCTCACAGTCTATCCTGGGATGGTCTCAGATTTGTGGTGATCCTTCTGCCTTAGCCTCCTGACTGTTGGAATTATAGTGTGAGCCACCATGCCTGCCTATGGTTATTTATATTTTGAATTGAAAAAATATTATTAGTGCATGTGTGTGCATGTGCATGTGTGTGTGTGTGTGTGTGTGTGTGTGTGTGTGTGTGTATGTGTGTGTGTAAGTACAGGCACACATGTGCCATGGTGCACAAGGGCAGAGGACATCTTTCGAGAGTCAGTTCTGTCTTCCCATCGTGGGTTCTGAGGGTGCAACTCAGGTTGCCAGGTTTGCTGGAAAGTGCTCGCTTTTGCCTGCTGAGCCACATCACCAACCCAAGACTGTGGCTGTTTTGTTGTTTTTGATTTCTAATTTTGTCATTTCTGTCTTATAAGCAGAGAATATGGCGTTGATGGAGGATTTTTCTTGGGTCTGAGTGCATAGTGTACTTTAGACAATTTCTGTGTATCTATAGATCTTCTGCCAATCATCCACCCACCCACCCATCTATCTATCTATCTATCTATCTATCTATCTATCTATCTATCTATCTATCTATCTATCTAATCATCAAAGTTGCAATGATCTATTGCAAGCTAGCTCTCTCCCTGACCCAGCACTGGAGTTACAGGTGTTTACAGTTGAGTTGTCTCTTTCATGGGTGCTGAGGATTTGAATTCAGGTCCTTGTGCTTGTACACCACGCACTCTTACCCACTGAACTGTCTCTCCAGTCTCAGCCTTAAAAGTTTTAGTGGCTTCCTCGTCTTCAGATGTCAGTCTGCCCAGGGCCTGGCTCACACCTTGGCTGTACAGACCTTCAGCTGGCCTTTCTTCCACAGCCCTTTCCCTCCACTGGGAACTGGAGCGATGGACCGATATCTGCGTGCTCAGCAGTGCTGCAACAGGAAATGGAAGTGGCATGTGGGAACCCCAGCTGGAGCCATCCTGGAGGCCAGCCCACATGTGTCCCGGGTTGCGAAAACGTTCCCACAGAGTGACTTTGTTTGCCTTTAGCTGGGGGGCCCCGGGTTTCACCCATCCAAGGCAAGTTTTTACATTTATTTCTTGGCTCCAGATTCCCTGAAGCACATTAGCAGTGCGTAACTGGAACTCTTGCGCGCATGCGGCACAGCTCCAGGCTTTGATTTCTCATGGGAAACCTTCCTCCCATTCAGAACCCCCAGGCGGATGACAATATTGCTTGACACATCCCTGGATAGGATGCTGTATTCTCTCAGGGCCTTCTAAGGACAGATGGCTGTGGGGAGGCTGCTGAGCTTCCCTGCTGGCTGCTGAGTCTCAGTTCTCACCGTGATTCTATCCAGAGCATTTTCCTTTACCCGTCCCCTGGTGGCCTGGCATGGAAGAGAATGGACCTTGTCCCTCTTTCGTCTCTGATTCATCTGTGGCACCTTGGTCCTTCCTCTTTCTTTTCTGACCCTGGCAGAGGTTATTAAAATGTAATCACCTCCAGTTTTAGTCTGCCCATCCCCACTCCTTACCAAGTAGATAGCCACTTGTCTGTTCTGGGCTCTTCCGTGTCTACAGCAGGCTTGCTTGGTGTCCATGATAGTGGGGATGTGGACCACATCTTTTTGCTCAGCTGCTTCCTGCTCAGGCTAATTTGCTTTCCTCTATGCGACATTTGAACACATGAGCTGGGGAGAACCTCTCTTGTCTGTGAGGGTTAGGAGGGGGTCTTGTGCCCTGGGTCATGTGTGCCTGTGTGTGCTGTCTTGAATCCTGGTCACTTGTCACCGCTCCTGGGCACCTGCTTTCTCTTCTTCCTTCACATTCTGCTCAGGGTCCCAGTCTGTCAGTGACCTTGCCCTCTCTTATCTAGGGCTGGTTTCTGGGAAGGAAGCAGACACTAGCTGTTTTCAGAGACATTAGTACCAGCAAGGGCCAGGGTGTCCAGGATAAGCAGAGGTGTTGTGTCAGCAGGCACAGGTGGACATGGACAGCGAGGCAATGATCCCACCCCACGTTTTCCCCCAAGACTTTGAACACAGAAGTGATGCCTTCCTTCCCACATGTGTGCTTTCTTCTGACCTCTCAGTGCTAATGAGGTCGGACAGTCGGCCTCAGCTCCTGCTTCAGAGCTACTCTTTGCAATGTCACATCTTCCTATTTTATGTCCCTCCAAATCTCAGAAGGCAGAGGAGTCCCTCAAAACCATGCCCTGGGCTCCTTTTATCCCTCTTCCAGGAGTTTTGCATCTTGTTAGCCCCTATGATACAGACCCTAGAGATGCCCCATCTCCTCTCCTCCTTCCCCTCCCCCCACCATGGGATCGGCTTCCCAGAGCCCCTGCCTTTGCCACCTGGGCCTTCTGGAATTCCTGCTGCACCTGAGCAGGGGTCTCCCTCTGCTGTCCTAACTACTCCTCAAGGTCCAATGCTGAGATACACATGGTTTGATTTCAGCTGTGGTGCATAGTTCGGCCTCATCCCCACTGCGGCCTGAAGGTGATATGCATGCTACAGCTTGAGAAAAGCAATCTTCGACTTTCCCCAGCTGTGAACCCAGGGAACCACAGTAGTAACCGAAATGGTTAGACAGCCTGCTGCTGCAATAGCGGCATGAATATTGCAGGAGTAACCAATCGTTTTTATGATTGGAGTTAAGGACCACGCCACAAGGAAAACAAAACAAAACTCATGCCTGATATGGTTGACTGGGCCTAGAACCCATCGCTGTCTGGGTTGTAGGCAATTGAGGAAAATCCACAACTATTATTCTTCTAAGTGGGCGTAGTGTTTAATAGCCTCCTAAGTATTTATCTTTATACCCATAGATTAGTGCATATCTCGGCCCTCCATCATAGAAGCTTCTTTTTGCAGTAGACGATGATAAATACAGAAACCTATAACTGGGCAGTGTACAGCCAATAAGAGACTGAGTTCTCAGCTCTAAATGGTACAGTGGCCTTCTATCTCCACTTAGGATATGACTTGATTTTGGGGAGGGGGTGGATTCTGGAGTACCACACCACCTCTTCCATTCTAATAATAATGTACAGTGTTTCTCCTAAGTAGGGGTCACCTAATAGTTAAGGCAACCTTCAGAGGATGCAGAGTCTACGTGGACCACATGTCAATTGTGGTCAACTGTGGAGTTGACTGGGGCTGGTAGCAAGCTTGTCATGGATGTGTGTACGTGGCGCACTTGCAGGAAAAGGTGAGTTGTTTTCTGACCTGGTAACCATTAGTGACTATTCATCAAACCTGGAATTCTGGGAAGGGTGACTATGCCTTGGAATAGTGACTAAACCCTGAAATCAAAGCTGGAGGTGAACATGTCAGTCCCACTTTTGACCTGTGGATGTGATAGGTTTGCTTTGACATCCCATGGTCCTTTCTGCCTAGTGGGATGCATGGACAAACTGTGATTCCCTGTGATCAGAGCGTACCAGAGAGGGAGGAAGACAGAGGTAGGTATCAGACAATACGTCAGGCTTCAGAGCCATGCTCACAAATGACCCTGAAGAAGACACATCCCCTTGTAGACAGGCGCCAAGACACCCACTGCATTGAACCAGGAGCCCCCACAATTCACATCTCCATTTCTGGGCAGCACTTGGTAAGTTCTCAGTAAAAATGTGCTCGTTGGGCTTAGGCAGATGGCCCAGTGAGTGGTGTGCTTGGCATGCAAGGATGAGAGCTGGGCATGGTGCACTAGTTTATCATCCACGTGCCTGGAAGGCAGGGACAGACAGATCCTTGTGTCGTAGAATTGGTGAGCCCCAGGCCAGTGAGAAAACTTGTCTCAGAAAAGCAAGGTGAATGACTCTGGGAGCCTCATCTATCAAATTCCTGTGGCCTTTTCAATTGCTGGAGTGAGTTTTCTGCCTCCCTGGGGATTAGGATAGTTACGGCTGGGCCTGTGGGCTGCCCACCTCAGCACTCAAAGCTTCCCCTCTCTGCTTCTGTCTGTTTTCTGGAACTATAACATAATACCTGGAACCCGATAATATGTAAGGAACAGAGTTTCAGTATCTGGAGGCTAGGATTCAGGAGCAACACCAACATCTGATGAACATGCAGAGAGTACCACATGGTGGAGACTACCCCTGAGTCTCCCGGCGACGGATTCAGGGAAACATCTGAAGAGGGAATACTGGAGAAGTCATTTTCAGAGGTGTCAGGGTGCGGAGTATAGGACGTGGGAGGAGGTGCAACTGAAAGCCAGGAAGAGTCTGTTAGTCCTTGAGGGCCACTGGGCAGCTGTCTGTCCTGTTGGCATCATTGTGGACACCCTGTTGTGGGTCATTGGTACTAGACCATAAGCCTTTCTGCTAGCTTAGGAGCTGGACTGCAGAGTGAGTGCTGGGGAGGAAAGCATTGTCAGCCCATTATTAATGTTCTCAGTGCATGCCCCCCCCGCCCCCCGCCCCCGCCGCCGATTCCCAGCAGCTTTGGAGAGGCAGCCCCTCTCCAAAGGTCACAGAACAGTACTTCTTATCACCAAATATTTAAACAGAATTTAAGAGAATTAAAGGCTGTTTCTTCATCTTTGACTGTCCAGGATCTGAGGTTCCTGCTCTGCCAGGCAGAGCTGTTCCTTGGAAATGTTTTTCCTTCTCTTAGTTCCTGGAGCAGAGTTGCAGGGGGTTGGGGGTGGGGTGTCTGTTTAAGACAATGCTCCTTAACACCATGCTCTCCTGAGAACCCTCTTCAAGGGAGTGGCACATTCCACTGTTATTGCTTAAAAAAGTAGAAATATACCAGTGTTATTGCCCTCCACCATTATGGGAGAAAATGGCAATTCTATGCTTCAAAGACTTGCTTTCTAAAATCTGTGTCAATGTTCATCGCCACTGTGAGCTCAGACACCCCGTCCCGTGCGGACACCCCCATTTCCTCAAGGCCTCTCTCCAGCCCTGCAAAGCATCACGGTCACTCTTTTGAATATGTGAGGAAAACAGTCAACAACTAGTGCGCCAGTAGCTCAGCATTTTACAGGGTCGGTAAGATCATCTGTGAAAAGTTGAAGGAGC
>CABHPH010130184.1:0-19180 GCA_902168325.1 Peromyscus nudipes
GGAACTGCTGGCTTCCCAGCAGAGACTTATTATTAATTGTAAATGCTCGGCCAATAGCTTAAGCTTGTTACTAACTAGCTCTTACAACTTAAATTAACCCATATTTCTTGTCTACGTACTACACGTGGTTCGGTACCTTTCTTTAACATGGCATCTTCTTCTTCCTTCTCTCCACATCTCCTGGCAACTTTGCCCTCCTTCATCCTCTGCACTCTTTTTCCCTGTCCTCAAGTCCCACCTAACCTCTTTCTGCCTAGCTATTAGTCACTAGCTCTTTATTAAACCAATGACAGCAACATTGTCTTCACAATGTACAAAAAGATTATTCCATAACAAGTGTCAGTCAGGTGACACAGTGGATGGGGCTTGGAATGTGGCTGTCCACCTGGTGGTGGCTCCCACTGTGTTGAATGAAGGCTGTAAGTCTGATGGGGACAAGTTCTGGCTCCCTCTCCTCTTCTGGATCTGTTTGGGCTTCCTGGGCCAAGAGTTTGGCTCAAACAGGTGATCTGAGGAAGCTCTCTGACCCTGTCTGAGGGATCCAGGACTCAGTTTACCCACCTGTCCATGCTGACCAGAGGCTTCCACTGTTATTGCTTTAGGGATATCTTGAGTCACTGGGGCCATGGTCCAGCTGCCTGTGACAGCGGATGGAGCCCTGTGGATAGAACAGGTGCACTCAGAAGCCCTGACTAAAGGTTCCTCAGTTACCTCCCAATGCCACCTCATACCCTTGCCTTCCGGTCCCTATTTCAGGATTTCCTCCTCACCTGGTACCCCTATTCCCAAGAGGCACTCAGGTGGCCAAGCCCGTAGTTTCCTTGCTTCCTTCTTTCTGGCCTGTCACTCTTCCTGGCTGCCACATGCTCGGATGCTGTGGATGGCTCAGGGGAGGTGTCAGGGACTGAGGAGAAGCTCAGACTCACTTTTTGATGACCTGCTGAGGCACAGGGCACAACTCCAGGGGCCCCACTCAGGCATTGTAGCAGCTCGGACCTCTGTTCCCTGTGACCTTCTAGTGCCCAGCCTTGAAGGCAATGAAAGGCCTCGACAGCGGTGCTCCGCCTGATCTGCAGGTGGCATGGGGCTCATGGTGAGGAGAGAGCAATCAGGCTGGGAGGTGGAGATCACAGGCTAAAGGAATGCCACACGAGGGACCAGCCTTTTCAGCTCACTTGCAAGGGGTGGGCACTACTTGTGCAAAGGACCTGAAATTACCTAGGGAGAGAGATGTGGTGGGAACTGAGGGAGTGGTGGGGACCAGAAGAGTGGGAAAAGGTGGGGTTCAGGTGTGTTTGGATAGTCCAGGGAGAGACTGGAGAGCTGGCTCAGCAGTTAAGAGCACTGGCTGCTCTTCCAGAGGACCTGGGTTTAATTCCCAGCACCCACATGGCAGCTCACAGCTGTCTATAACTCCAATTCCATGGGATCTGGCACCTTCACAAACATACATGCAGGCAAAACACCAATGTGCATGCGCGCGCATACACACACACACACACACACACACACACACACACACACACAAATCTTTTTAAAAATGTTAAAAAAAAAAAAAAGACAGTCTTAGGAACAGGCTTCCGTGGTGGGGCTGGGGTGGGGAATGCAAGGAGGCCAGCGCAGGGCAGTTAGTGGGACTATAAGATGCAGGGACACGGCAGACACAGGACAGTTAGTGGTGTCCTCCCACCTGTCCCTGTGATGGCTCCTCCTCTTCCCTAACTCATCAGTGAGCTCCATCCTAGACCTCACCTCCATTGTGCTCTAAAATGCTGGTGGCTCCCCACTTCCTCCTGATTAGGGGTGAATGCCTTGGCTGGGCCAGGTAGCCATCCGAGATCCACCTCACCTGCCCTCTGTGACCTTGGCCCCATGTGACCAGCCAAGGGATGGTCCTTATTCCCAGAAACACACCCTGCCCCCCACTCTGTCTCCCTTCTGCTTGCTTGTTCTCTCAGACACTTGGAGTCACACTTATTTATCACCTCCCCTCCCCCGGAGGTCACACAGATGCCAGATTCATTTCTGGGCCCAGAGAGAGTCTTTGCTGGAGTCCATGTCTCAGCCCACCCAGTCTCTGGAGATGGTAGTGTTGTTCCCTGAGGTGACACCATCCCCACAGCACACCTCTGAGCCGCCTGAACAGACTCAAAATGAAGACCCGAGATTTGAGAGTGCCCCAGGCCATGGCTCACAATGGCTGGTATACGACTCAGCACAGAGTTCAGTTCCACCAAGCCCCTGAAAAGAAGACACGAGGCGCCTTGAGGCGGTGGCTGTGCTAATGCCAGGGTGGCCACTGTGCCATTGAGGGGAGATGGGTGCCTGAGGTCACCAGCCACGCAGGAAAGCCAGCCCAGCCCACAGCCCACAAGCACTTCTAGAAGCTTCTGGATCCAGCTGTGCCTGAAGCAGACTTGTCTGAACACCTCAGAAAGTACACATCAGTACATTCTCTTACTCAGTCTCTCTTTTATTTATTTTTTTTATTTTGTAAGTGTTTGGGTGTGAACATGTATGTGCAGTTAGGCGTGCATGTGTGTTTAGGCCAGAGTCAATGTCAAGTGTCTCCTTCAGTTGCATTCCTCCTTAGTTTTTAAAACAGGGTCTCTCACAGAACCCAGAGCTCCCCGATTTGACTAGCCTGGTTGGCCTGCAAGACCCTGGGATTGCCCCATTTCTATCTCCCAAGTGCTGGGATTTAGGCACATGGCACCACGACCAGCTTTTCTCATGTGGCTTCTGGAACTTAAACTAAGGTCCTCAGACTTGTGGGACAAGACCTCTCCTACGGCTCCGTCGTCCAGCCCCTCACTTTCTCTATTTAAAACTCACCCTGGGCCGGGTTTCTGGCGTAGGTGGTTCCCAGAATTCTGACATGCACAGGACTGGCTCGGCTTTTACGCCCACCCTGCCCACCCTGCCCACCCTGCCTCCACCTCTTGAGGCACTCCCCTGTGGGAGTACACCGGGAGTCTATTGCTGGGGATGCCTGACACTCACCGTACCATCACTCACTGTGGACAATAAGAATTGTCTCCTCCTTCAGTTAACAAGATAGAGAGACAGAGACAGAGACAGAGAGAGACAAAGACAGACAGACTGACAGACACACACACACACACACACAGAGAGACAGAGACAGAGAGAGAGAGACAGAGAGACAGACAGACAGAGAGAGAGAGAGAGAGAGAGAGAGACAGAGACAGAGAGAGAGAGAGAGAGAGAGAGAGAGAGAGAGAGAGAGAGAATGGATTCCTCACACCTCAGGGAAGCTCAGCTCCTAGCAGACTGCTCTTCCAGTCTCTACAGGATCCTGTAAAGCAAGTTCTTCCTCAGCATGCTGGGAACACTATGTCAGGAGCCTTCCTTCCAGAACGTACCTTGGGATTTCTCAGCCTCTGCATCTGGACATATATCTAGAGCTGCCACTCCTGGCTTTCTCCCAAGATGGCTTCTTCAGCATCCCTGGCCTCACCCAGACGGATGTGAGTGGCACTGCTCGCTCTGACTGTGATAACCTTGATGTCTCCATACCTCCCAAGACAGAGGCAGCCAGCCCTGCTTATGTACCCCAGCAGAGACCTCCTGTGTACTCATTAGATGCCCGCAGTCATCAATTGGAGAGGACACCGAGGAACGTTCAGGAACTTGGTGTTTCTAGGAGAGCTGGCTCCTTTGTATCGGGAGAAAGGGAGTCACTGTAGGAATACGGGGTTGGGGTGGGGAAGTGGGGGAGCCTTCAGAGAGAGAGAAAGGGAAGAAGCAGATGAGAAAGTCTGGGTCATGCTTGACTGTGAGGTTTGGAGCAGCAGCGGCCATTATGAGTCAATGAAGAGAGCTAGTGTGAGGACAGAGCCCAAGTCTGGGATCTATGTCCTTTCTGATCGCCTGAACTCCTGACTTAAGTAGTCCCTAACTCCCTGTAGCAATCTAAACACCTGGTCTACGGGGGGGGGGTTCCTAACTTCTAAAGCCCCCTTGGGTGGCACATCTCTCCTGCAGTCAAAAGCACCAAAACCCCGTGGATAATATATATATATATATTATATTATATATTCCAACTCACCTTTGACGTCACATCTGATTTCCAATTGAGGGCAAAGGGATGTACTCTCCCTACCAGGGAGAAGGGCACCAGGGAGGAGAAGACTAGAAAGATAAACCAGAAATTCTTTTTGCGAACTATGGTTTTTCTAAACAACTGAGGCTGCCTTGAACTCTCAACATTGCCTCTGCCTCCTGAGTGTCAAGATTATCGCCACGCACCACCATGCCCTGTTTATGTCGATGCTGGGGGTGGAACCCAGGGCCTTGAGCATGCTAGACCAGCAGTGTACTCACTGAGTCACATCCCCAGCCTGGAACTCTGTGGATTTGTGTGTGTGTGTGTGTGTGTGTGTGTGTGTGTGTGTGTGTGTGTGTTGTTGCTGTTGTTGTTGTTGTTGTTTGGTTTGTTTTCTTTTGTTGTTTGATTGCCTTGAGACAAGGTCTTGGTGTGTAGCCCAGGCTGGCCTGGAACTCGCTATGTAGACCATACTGACCTTGAACTCACAGAGATCTCCTGAGTGCTAGGATTAAAGGCCAGTGTTACCAGGCCTGGCTCGGATTCTGGTTTATTTGTTAGATTTTATTTATTTTGTTTCATGTGTATGGATGTTTTCAGGGTGTCGGATCCCCTAGAGCTGGAACTACAAACAGTTGTGAGCTGCCATGTGGGTGCTAGGAACCAAACCTGGGCCCTCTGCAAGAGCAGCAACTGCTCTTAACCACTGAGACATCTCTCCAACCTCCACAGAATTCTGTTTGTAACTTACCGGCTCATCTATCAAATACTTCTGTATTAGACTCTGTATGTGTGACCATCAGGAAGTCCCCACCCTTCTGGAAAGCACCATTGAGTGATCATTGTCAATCAGGATAGATCAATAACCAGTTTGCCAGTTGATGGTGATCAGGTCCTCTCTGAGGTGGGCAGGCTGCAGACTTCTGGTCTTTTGGGATCAAAGGCAACACAGTTAAGAAAGAGCCCACCTGCTGGACGTGGTGGCACTTGGGAGCTGAAGCAGGAGAGCAGTGAGGTCCTGGGCAGCCTGGACTATAGAATGAGCTCTTGTTTCAGATAAACAAAGCAAGGAAAGAGAAAACACTCACTGTGTGGACCTTCCTTGGACTGGGACATGAAGGGGAGTCAAAAGGACCTTGGTGGGCACAGGGATGTGGGGTCAGTACTGGCCCTGAATCCTGGGCCAGCTCTTGGCAGCATGTGACCACAGAGGCCTCCGCTTCCCTTTGGCAAGCCCCACCACAGGTCTGGTGCTCTCATGGTGGTGGCGATGCTCAGATGTGATTGTGCACGTTGGCCATGATTGCTCCACTGTGTGTCCATGACAGCTCTGAGCTTCCACTGACCACGGGGACGGTCTCAGCCTAGCCTCTCCGCCATCACACAGCAGTGATAAGAACTCCTGGGATGGGGGAGGGCGTCACCCCACACTTCCCCTTTTGGTCCTTTTAAAAATAAACGATGAATTGCAAGTTGGAAGAGCTCGGTTAGTAACTTCCAGCCGCAAGTGGGAAGGGAACAGAGCAGGTGTTCGTGGTCCATCCAAGAAAGTTCTGGAATCCTGTGTGCCTGACAGTAGGAGCTGCTCTCCTCCCTCTCCCACCTCATCTCTGGGGTCAAGGGGAGGAAGAGACGCCACGTAAGCCAAGGCAGGTGGCAGGTCTCTGGGAACAGGCCTGTAAACCCTGCCCACCCTCCACTCCTTGCTCCGGGGCCTGAAGGGAAAAAAGCTCCAGGGAGAATGGAGCATTAAGGAAGGACTGGATCCTTCCCTGGAGGCCAGGCAGGCACCGTGAAGGGACCAGTGTCCAGAGGGCAGGCAAGACCAGGGGAGCCTAGGGCCTGAACTCTGGCTAGTCTGTCCTGCTCACCAGCCACTACCTGAGCACCTACTGTGTGCTGAGCAGGGCCAGTACCAAGTAGACACACTGTGAGCTCTCAGAATGGGGGCTGTGGGAGGGGCAGACAGTGGGTCGGTGACATGCTGGAGGTCCAAGGACCCCCAAGCTCAGTGATGATGCTGAAAGGGTAGGGAGGGCTTGCCAGGGAAGTGATCTTCAGTGGAAAGCTGACGAGTGGTGTGGAGAAGCCATGTGAGCCAAGGCAGGGGTCGTGGAAAGCCGACGGAGTGGTGTGGGGTGTGGGATGGGAAGCTGGAGGTAACCTAACAGTGTGTACAAAGGCTCTAGGCAGCAGCAGACCTGTCCTGAGCCACAGAGGCCAGCACAGCTGAAGCCAGGGAAAGGGGAGAGTATTATGGGGTAGGAGAAGGCCCAAAGAAGGGTCAGGGCAGGCACAGCCTCATGGGGCAGCCCAAGGACCTTTACTTTATCTGAGTGAGGTGGGAGCCACAGGAGGCTCTGGAAAGAGGAGGCCCTGCCCCAAACCACATTCTAGGAGAGGGGACTGTAGGACAAGGACAGGGAGAGACTAGGGCTGTGCTCACAGCACATCAACTGCGGTGCACAGCCACGGACCCAGGGAGACGCACCCAAATCAGAAGCACGCCCGTGGACCCTGTGCCGTTCAGCCCCTCCCCCATACACCCACTTGCTGCCATGCAGCTGACATGCACTTTGCGTCCCTATTGATTCCAAATGTGTATTCTAGACGTATGTTCCACACCCGGGCTCTGCACATGTGGTGATGCAATGCAGTGCACAATCTTCACACATGTGGACACCCACAGGACACCTATGTGGGGATATTTTGTAAATATGTGTAGATGTGACCCATGCAGCAACCCCCCCACCTATACCACACATGACACACCACACACACACACACACACCACCTACAACACAGCACACACACCACGCTCACCCCTACCTACTACAACACAACATGCCACACATACATACACACACCCCACATACTCACACATACATATCCATACCACACACCACATACCCCACACACACCAGTCACACGTCTCACACATACACACACACACACACACATACTCACACATACATATCCATACCACACACCACATACCCCCCCCACGGTCACACGTCATACACACACACACACACACACACACACACACACACACATACACACACACACACACGTACCTAGTGATCCAATGCCTGCATCATAAACCATGTTGATATGCTTCTGACTTCAGAATGGGGAGCTTGCCACTTCGGATTTGGGGTGCAGTTTCTGCTTCCGCTGCTCAGCTTGGTCGGCCTCTCAGGACTCGGGGAACCACAAACCTGCCTGGCCGCGTTGCTCATGCAAAGCGGCCACCTGCTTCAGGGGCAGACACAGGCTATATTAGCTGTCATCACCTAATAACAAGGTCTGATCTGGAGCCAAGCAAAGCCCACGGGGCACCTTCCCGGAACAAGGGTGTGCTCACACATTGGCACGCACACCCACACGCCCTCTGTCCCGAGCAGGGTGTGTGGGAAAGTGGCAGACCCATGTGGGAAGGAAGGACTGAAACTCTAGGGACCTGTGAGTCAGCACAGGGATGGGACAGTTAATGGGTGTGTCCCTCAGCTCCAGAAAGATGACGAGATGGAAGCCTAGATAAAGTCTGGAGGGCAGGTGGGTTAGTCAAGATTCCCCAACTCGACTCGCAAGGGACCCAACCCCAACACAGATCAGTTCAAGCCAAGAAGAATTCAGTGAGTCACATTAAAGACATCTTAGAGATGGGTTGCTTCAGGCACAGCTGGATCCAGGTGTTTGGATGACCTCTGCTTCCCACATCTCTGGAAGACTGAGTTGACGAGAGGAACGGAACAGCTCCATGGATGTTAGCTGTTATGTTCTGCTGTTGCCATGACGGTCTCCCAGCCCAGGAGCTGCAGGGAAGCCACACTCTGCCTGTCCACTGCACAGGTTCCCACAGGAGTTGGGTCTCGGGCTGGAGGCAGGCTGCTGTGACCCTGTTTCTGCAAATTCCCTGTGAGGGAGGCCTCTGGGCCTGGATAGAGCTGGGATTCAGACTCAGTTCTGTTCTTAAGTGCCATCATCTCCCCATGCCTCAGTTTCCCCACTCGTAAAATAAGGACAACGACACTCACTTTGGTTTTTTGTTGTTGTTGTTGTCTTTTTAAAACATAAAATTGATTTGTGTGTGTGCCTGTGTACACATGAACATGTTCCTATGTATGTGCTCACGTGTGTGGAGGTTGATGTCAGTGTCTTCACCCCTAGAGCTCCACATTATCTAGTTCTTTGTGTTTGTGGGAGGGGTGTGTATGTGGGCATGCGTATGTGAAGGGATATGGAGACGAGAGGCTGACATGGAGTGTCTTCCCCTATTGCTCTGGATTTTAATTTTTGAGTCAGGGTCTCACTGAATCTGGAGCTCACAGAACTGATGAAAGTCGCTGGCCGGCGAGCCCCGGGACGGCGAGCCCCAGGCTGGCGAGCCCCAGGCATCTTCCTGTCTTGACCTCGGCAGCGCTCAGATTGCAGGGGTATGCCGCTGTCCTTGGAGTTTTACATGAATTGTACAGATTGAACTCAGGTCCTCATGCCTGTGTGGTGAACACCTCACCCACTGAGCCGTCTCCCCCAGGTTCCAACTGATTGTATTTGAGACAGGGTTTCACTCTGTAGGCCAGGTTAGCCTCAAACTGGCAATCCTTCTGCCTTAGCCTCCTGCTTGCTGGGGGTCCCCAGCCAGTGAGAGCCAAATTTGTGCCCAGGCATCTGGCCATGCAGCTCGACTCTGTGACTGGAAGGTAAGATTCAGGCTGTCCATGCAGGTGTCTTGAGTTGGAGGCTGGTAAAGGGGTGACATCTACACTGCCTCAGTTTTGCTCCTCAGTGAAATGGCCTTTCAGTTATGGAACAAGGAGAGAAGTGAGCTAAAAAGAGACAAAATGACTCATAGATGACATCACATGTGTGTGTTGAGAGCCTACTGTGTGTTTAGGATGTTGGGATGGGGGCTAACGTTCCACCTCTGAGAGACCTCTTTCCAGTGTCTAGTCCCGCATAAGTGATGGAGTGCTGTGGAGAGACCGCAGCCGTGACAGAATAGTGATGGGGGACAGGAGACATCTGGGCTGTGACTGTCCAAGGTGAGGCGGAGGGCCTGCAGGGAGACCTAAGTGTGGGACATGCAGTCCAGCCTGGAAGAGCCATCGATGCGAAGATCCTGAGGTTGAGCGAGCAAGGCCTACTGATGCTGGCAGGAAGGGCAGGTCCAGCCCCACCACAGGCAGCCGGAGTGCAGCCTTGTCCTCCAGACTCCCCGTCTGTCCCCCTGCAGAGCCAACCTCAGGCCAGCATTGCCTTCCTGAGCCATCCCAGCTGCTGCTGAGGCAGGCGCTGCTGTCCTGCTTTGCCTGTTAAATGACAAACAGCATTCTTCATTCTCACTTCATTATGCAACAGATGCTCAGGGGGTTGCTGCCACCAGTCCTCTTCCCTGGCCAACACGGGATGCTGAGGACCACCAGCCTTGGCTCTGTGTCCTATCCTGCCTGGCCTCTGTGGAGTGGGGACAGTCCATGGAGGGTCTGTAGGTGATCGTGGCCCCCTGACTGGTTCAGGACAACCCTGGGCTCTGCCAGGGGAGTGTGGGGCCTCAGGGCAGGATGCTGTCCTTGCATGGAGAAGAGTGAGCCTGCAGCCGTCAAAAGGCTAAATAAATTCTTAACGTGCCTCTGAATCTTCTTTCGACGGATCCGCGTGAGCCCACACACCCATGTCGCGATATACAGTTACATAGAGGGCACCCATTCCTGGAACCAGCAGACTGGACTCCCAGTGGCCAGCCTCTGTGAGATGGGTGCACCGTTTGCTTCAGCCAGAGCCTCCTTCCACACCAGAGACAGAGACGGCGATGAGTCTCAGGCTGTCATTGTGTGGGACCTGCACACAATCACCCTCTGGGAGCTGGGTGTGTGGGTGGTGATGCTCTGGGAGGGCAATAGGGCTTCCTGTCGACTGAGAGCTCCGACTCCCCAGGGTCCTTCCTACAGCCCCTCTTTCTGAGTCCCCGCCTCCCGAGAGAGGTGTGGCTCTGCAGCCTGCACAGAAGCACTGAGCAGCCAGCCCTGGAGCTGGACCTGAACCCAGGCCTGCTGGACAGGACTGCCCACACTGCAGGAAGTGGCGTTGTCTCAGAATGTTTGTGTCTTTGTCCTCTTCTGACCTCTAGGCATCCCAGGCTGCAGCCTATAGAAGATGGCTGTCGTCCTGCCACCCCTGACGGGTGTGTTCAGGCAGATCCATGGTGGGAGCGTTTGATGTCAGAGACGTTTGCCGAAGGATCTGGGAGCAGCAGTGGAGAAGAAAAAACTTGGGGACCAAAGTCAGGACCTAGGGAGCTGCAGTCTCTGAGAGGCTCTCCAGAGCTCTGTCTCCACTGAGCTACACCACCAGGCCACCAGGCCACCAGGCCACCAGGCCTGCAGCCAACCCCATCCTGTAGTCCCCACCTCATCCTGCGCCCCTTCCAACTCCTTGTCTCCTCGTTCCTACCCTACTTGGACCCATGCTTCACGTGGTCAGGGGGCCCCTCAGAGCTGAGCCAGTGATGTCCTGCCCTGGTAAAGCTTCTGTTGTTCCTGCTCTGTACCCCAAATCCTGCCTGACACCTCCACTTCAGCCGGTTGCCACCGCCTGGACTTCTCAGTCCTCGTCACACCAGGGGGCTGCCTCCATCTTGGCCCAGCGGTCACCCGCTGTGGAGGCTGACCTGACTCCGCACCCTGCTACCAAGCAAAAGCTGCTGCTTTCATATACCATGCTGACACCCCCAGAATCCAGTTCACACTGTGGCCAGAGAGTTCCTCCTGCACCCCAAGTTCTCCCTGGTCATCCCTTGCCTAGACTCTCTCTAGTCCTACCTCCGGGTTTAAACTCCAGATAAGATCTCCGCAGGCCTAACATCCTCCAGCCTCCATGCCCCCGAGCTCTCCTGTATCAGCACTCGGACCCTGTGTCGTGCTGGCTGCCCAGGTTTCACCCTCCATGGAGACAGTGGGCACTGTCCAACACCCTGAGCTCCCCAGATGCTACAGGACTCTGTTGCCAGTTACATCTCCAGCTGTTCTTCAAGCAGACTAGCATCTCTTTGGACCAAGCTGTTGGCTGACTCTCATGAAGGACTGAGGGGGTATGTGGGGTCAAGTCCCACCTCTGCTGCTTTCTGGTTGTGTGTTCTGGGGTGGGTTGCTTGGTGTCTCTGGGTCTCATTTCCCCACTGAACCATATAGACTTGCTGTCTAGGTTTGTTCCCATCAGGCTTTGCGGACACACACTGCTGCCTGCCCCAGGGCCTTTGCACAGACTGTTTGTACACCTCCTGGCTTTGCCTGGGAAGTCTAGTGCTGCCTCCTCCGGAAGCCCTCCCTGATCTCTCCAGAGCACACACACTAACTTGAGGTTTTCGAGCTTCAGGATCCCGTCTGACCGCTGGCCGACTCCAGCCAGGGTGCTTTTTACCTCTGTTGCTGTCGCTTACACAGCATGAACATTGTTGGAAGATACTAGTCACCTGTGCTGTGACCTTGGTCTTCTCATCCTCCAAATGAGAAAGCTGAGACTGGAGTGCTCCATCCCAGCAGGCCTTCAGCCTCCCTCCTCCACCCGCGCTGCACACTGGACCCAAAGCCGGGAGTTAGGAGACATCCCTGTGATATCTGTGTGGGGTCCCTGAAGGCTTAGAGTCAGGCTCCCTCCCCCAACAGTTCCCTCCCTCCAGGCAGCTCCTGGTGGAAGCTACTGTGCTCCCCACACACTCCCTCTGCCCCCACACCCTGCCTCTCACCGTGCATGGCTCTGTCAGGATTTCCTCTCCCTGTCCCTGCCAGGACCACACCTGTCATAACGGCACCCTTCTCTCTCCCTTGTGTGCCATTCTCCCATGACTCCTCACCCAGCAGCGGGGTCTTCGAGGCTGGGTTGTACCTCTGTCTTGGCTGTACATACCGCTGAAGTGACCAAGGGAAAAGGAGTGGACCAGTGGACTTAGCTTCTCAGCTTGCAGCTGCATAGAATCAGCTCAGGGCTGTGAAATGGCTTACAGCAGAGTGCTGCCCCACGTGCACAGGGTCCAGGGTCCACCTCCAGAGTGGGAAAAACTCAGCTCAGACTAACAACACAGAGGAGACTCGCTAGTCACACACAGAAACCTTGCAGCAGGCCGAGCTCCTGGCCCACCTTCTTCCTCTTCTGTTGGTGAAGCTCTTCTCAGTCTCTGTGCTGGGTTGTTAGTTTGTTTTTTTTGTTTTTGTTTTTTTTGTCTCAGCTGGCTTCTACTGTGTTCCACTGAGCACAGCAAAGGCTGTGAGGAGACAGGGGAATGGCTGTCAGTATGCAAATATACGTTCTAAGTCCCAAACACTGAGTGGTCGAGTGTCCACAGACAGAACTGGTTTCTTGTAGCTGGAGGGGACATTTAGAAAATCAGCTTAGCCATGGAGCAGGACTGCAGTGGCTGGCCCCCAAACAGGAGCAGTCACCAGGAGAAGGCAGAGAGGCTCAACACTCCTACTTCCTAGTCTCTGCATCAGAGACTGAGGGGAGAATTCTCTAAGCAAAAAAGCAGCCTGGGGGACTGAGGGTCAAAGCCCCAAGTCTTTCCCCAGAACCTTCAGTTGAAGGCGGGATGGTGCAGATCTTCACTGGGGCAGAGTGGCCCAGCCACAGGGGACTTTGCCAACAGCTCTTTAAAGTGTTTGTTTTTCTGATTGTGGTGACAGTGGCATGCTTATTGTTAAACCACCTCCAATAACTCAGAAAAGCATTTAAAATAGTGGCTCCAGCCCAGAGTGGTTTTTGTCCCTGGAGGAGCATGTGGCAGTGTCTGGGGACATTTGGGGTTATGTTCGGGGCAGGGTGTCTCTGGCATCTAGTGGGTAAAGACCCAGACTCTGCACCATTCTCTGAGCTTAAAGTGACCCAACCAACCCATGTCTGTGGTGTCAAAGTGTTGGCAATGGGATTTAAAGATGTGAAAACACCTTCCAGTGGCACACACCTATCATTTTAGCACTTGGGAGACTGAGGCAGGAGGATTGTCGTGAGAACAACACATCAGGACCCTGTATCAAGACAGAATACATGTCAAGCCTGCACAGGCCTGAAAACCTAAGTCATCGCATCCCCAGACTCATGTGTTCTATAGGGCTGGAAAGACGCTCAGAGGTTAAGGGCACCCGTTGCTCTTGCAGAGAACCTGGGTTTGAGTCCCAGCCCCCACATGGTGGACCAAAAGTAACTTAGGGGAGGGAGAAGTTTATTCGGCTTTCACTTCCAGGTCACAGTCCGTCATTGAGGGAAGTCAAGGCAGGAACTTGAAACAGAAACCAATGGAGGATGCCCCTTCCTGGCTCGCTCTCAGGCTCAGGCTCAGCTCAGCTTTCTTTTATAACCCAGTACCACCTGCCCAGGGAATGGTGCCGCCTGCGGTGGGCTGGACCCTCCCATGTCAATTAACAACCAAGACAACCCCTCCACCCTACACCTCCGCAGATGTGCACACTGGCTTTTCCTCTCCGAGGACTCCGGGCTGTGTTGGTTGCCAGTTAAAGATAACTGGAAGACCACCCGAAGCGGGAAGGAGAATAAACTCCTCAGAGATGTGACATGGCATACCACATGCGTGTCCACACACACACACACACTAATAAATAAACGCTTTTAAATACCCCCAAGTCCTTCCATCAGGGCACTGCTGGTAGCCTTCTGTACGTCCACTCTGGGGTTTATCTGCGTAGCTTGCACACGTGGCTTGAGATACCACGGGTTGTTCGGTCTCTAATGACACTTTATTATTTCTTTATTATTTTTCTTTTGGCCATGGTGCTGGGGACCGAACTCAGGCCTCTTCTTCAGGCAAGTACTTGGCCACTGAGCTACAGCCCAACCACTTTTTTTTTTTTTTTTTTGAGATAGGGTTTTTCTGTGTAACAGCCCTGGCTGTCCTGGAACTGGCTTTGTAGACCAGGCTGGCCTCAAACTCATAGAGATCCTCCTGCCTCTGCCTCCCGATTGCTGGGATCAAAGGCGTGCACCACCACCACCTGGCTCCAGCCACTATTTTTAATTATTATTATTTTTTTTTAACACAATATGACTTTGGTGTTTTTGTTTTAGAGACAGGATCTCACTGAGTAGCCCAGGCTGTCCTTGAACTCATGGTGACTGTCTTGTTTCAGCCTCCCCGGTGCCCAATCAGATGGTTGCTGCCACTCCCAGCTGGGTTAGTACAGTCTGTTTTTCCATCTGTGATGTCTATGTTTGCTTAATGACCCCCATAATTTAGTATTTCAGAATCTTGATGCTTTACTTTCGTGAACAAAGCTATAGCTCGAGCTCTTGTCCCTGGGGTCTGTGGACGGTTGTATGAATGCCCCAAACGCCCCCAACATTTCCATGACACCTTAGAACTTCTGACTTTTGACTGTCATGTGTGAGGTCATTCTGTGTGTGTGGTTCCACACCCCCCCCACCCTGTGCCGTCTCTCAGCATAGAATGGGAGACCTACTTCCCCCTCAGCCCTGAGCCTGCCAGTCTGTGTGTGTGCGGATCTGATAGGTGGAAAATGACATCGTCGTAGCTGCTGTCAGAGCAAAGCTTGTCTTCCTGTGTTCATGGCCTCTGGTAGTTTTTCCTGGGTAATTTGTTGGTTTATGTTGGTCTTGTCTTATTGTATTGCAAGAACTCTTTGTGTATGAAGGATATGAGCCCTTTCCGGGAGTTCCACGCTTCACTAATTTAACTTCCGCCCTTCCTTCCCCGCTTTCGAAGATCCCGCCTGAAGTTCCCTAGAGCATTTCACGTTGGGAAATAGCTCTGGTAAGCAGCCGCCTAACAGCACCCTCGGTTCTGGCCTGGTGCTGTCAGCCTCTGCCCACCGTGGGTCATTAACCCCGGTCTTCTGCTGCCACACAGCAGATGGCTTTCCTGGCTGGAAGCGAGTTTCATTTTCACCTTCCCGCTGGCCCTGTGCCCTGAGACTGTTTACATAAGAAACGGTTTGATTATACTGTGCAGCCAATGGCGGCCTTTCTCAGAAGAGGGGGGGCCCAGGAACATATAATCAAAGCCATTAACTGCACACAAAGCCTCACAGCCCACTCTGGGTTTCCCACCATCCCTAATGACAGTTTTCCAGGGAAAAATAAAAGCAGGGTTATGGCCTCCTCCTAAAAACGTGTTAAGGAACAGGCTTTTAAAAGGAGACTGCGGCTTCAGCCTTTTCACCCTGAAACCCAAGCACTGGAGCTCACGGGCTCTGGGAAAAGCCGTGTCAATACTAGATCTCTTGTAAAAGCACCGCCTTCGAGGTCCACAGACAGGGTTCAAATACGGGTACCAGAAGCCCCCACTGAGAGTTCTCTCTCCAAAGAACTAAGGAGTCATAGTTTCTCTCTCAGGGTCCTTCAGTCCCGAGGTGTGACAAAAAACCAAGGACAAAACCGAGGACTCATGCTTTTTCCACGTTTCCTGTCCCTATTCTAAGATGTTACGGATGCTCTCATGGCTTCAGGGCAGTTGCCACCGCTGCAGGGATGACAGATGCTATCCAAAAGATGAGGGTGGCTGTCCTTTCCCAGTGCCTCCTTTTCTGAGCCACCCTCCGCTCCCCGCAACCTCCCCAAGACTTCCCGTTATATCACAGGTCTAATTCCCAACCAGTCATCATTGGGGAAGGAAACTGCCTCAAACTGGTTTATGCCTCTAGCAACTTGCTTGGGGGTGAGGGAGAAGAAGGGCCACTTCTCTGAGCACACAGGCAGACACCAACTTAACAAAAAACGGATCCCTGCTAGGAAAGAAGGCGTGGGCAGGGTGAGTTGTGGGCACAATTCCTGGCAACCATTGGGGGCATTAAGGACAGATGTGGCAAGCTCCAGCCATCATGGTCCATACAGAACTCCATATGGGAACACCATTGCTGTCATAGGCCAGAGAGTCCCTTAGTGCACCAGATTCAGGATCCAAGCCTGAGGCTTCTCATATGGATAGCCCACGGGAACCTCACACTCACACCCTTGAAGATCACACCCACCCCATCTGTCACATAACTTACCTGGGTCAACAGCTGGTGGATCTGGAGCCTTCCTGCTGTCCCTACCCTCTGGCCTGAGCCCCCACCTCCACTGCCACTTTGCCTGGACCTTGGTGATCTCCCTGCTGCCTCATGACCTCCCATGGCCTGTGTCATCCCCTTCCTGCTCCATCCTGTCTCCTTGCTCAGGGAAGCTCCTCTGCCCGCCCACCCCCACTCACGTTAGACGCCACAGCTGCAGTCGCTGCCTCTTGCCATTGGACTGGTCTATGTGAGTGCTCGGCCCGCCTCGCTGAGAACTCTGCCGCGCTCAGAGTTTGGTGTTGTTATTGTTACTTTAATCTTACTGATGGAATGAACGGATGCAGGCTGGGCATGTGGCTCAGCTGGTAGAGCATTTGCCTGGCATGCATTAAGCTCTGGGTTTGATTCTCAGCACCCCATAAGCCAGGCATGGGGGTGCACCCCTGTAATCCCAGGAGAATCACAAGTTTGGGGTCAACACGACTGCACTGCCAGTAAAGGCCAACTTGGGCAAGAAAGAAAAAGGGAGTGGCGGGGGGAGGGGGGGAGTCTGTGCACTGTTCTGTAGTCTGAACAATCTTTCCAAGAAACAAACTAACCACTGCACTCTCCTGCCTACAGTCTCTATGGTTCCTTTTACCCTCAAGGCAAAGTCCAGGGGCTTAAGTGGCTCTCCTGGGCCCCTGGAGGGACTGCCACCATCCTGTCACAGCTCACCTACCCGTGTTCACTGCACTCAGTGCCCCATCCCCCTGGGGTGCCCGTCCCCCTGGGGTGCCCCAGAACCTCGTATTCTATCTGCTCCTGCTCCTGGCTGTGCTCTGCGCCTCTCCTGGAGACCCAGCTTCCGTCCATCCATCTTCTCTGCCAACCTCTCTCTACTCACAGCTTCCACACAGGTTCGAAATGGCTGCTCTGGCCCCTCTGTCACCCCCTCATCCCAGTCAGTGGGAAGTGAGAGTCACTTTCATTTACCGAAGGGCTGTGGGAGAAGCAGAGGGCAGGCCCCCCCTGCACATCCTCGGTGCCTCAGGCACCTTACGCTTAAGACCCAGGTTCACTGGGTGGGTGGCCAGGGGCAGCCTGGTTCATCGGTCTGGCCAGCAATGCCCTAGCACCGGGAGGACAGTCACCCCCTCCTGACGGGGTGCCCTGGGAACTCACTCAGACACAGGGCAGAGTCCTCAGAGGGCCCCCAGCTGTCTGGCCCCAGCTAAGCACTTCCTGCCCTGCCACTCCACCTCTGGTCTCCATCTGGAAACCTCTTTACTGTACCTAAAAGGCCACAGCCCAGCCAGGTGTCCTGGTGCAGCTCAGTTGCTCTGCTGGGGATGCATAGGACTTTGTTCCGGCTCATTTCTCCCCAGGCTCTTCACTCACAGGGCTGCAATGAGGCATCAGGGCTTGTCTGCCTCTCCCTCCACTGGATTCAGAGCCCAGCATGGGCAGGAGAGACAGGGTCCCAGTGAAGGATCCTTCCCCCATGTTGGCCACACCCACCCACCCTTCGCTGCACCTTGTGACTCACTGCCCAGTCAGAAGTATCATTCCCATTTCACAGCTGGGAAAATCAAGGCTCAGACGGATGAGGACATTCTAAGCTCATGCTAAGAGGTGAGGGGGGCAGGTTTTTAGATTTGAGGCCAGAATGAGGGAAATACTTGACTCCCAGGAAAAGGAATGATCTTGAACTTGACCATGGAAGCTTGGGTGTCCATATCTGTCAATCAGAGCTCCTTAGCCTGGGTGACTCTGTCCCCCAGGACATGCTTACAGCTGTCTACAGACATATGTGGCCTTTGTGATGAGGGAAGGGAACGGCTCCTAGAGTCTAATGCAGAGAGGCTGCTGGGGTGCCCACAGACCCTTGAAGTGAGAGACTTGACTCTGATGGGTGATTATGAGATAAAAGTTAGTCTTGAAAAACAAACAAACAAACAAACAAGAAAGCTAGGCTTCGATGAATCTTAGGTTTTAGGATTTTTGTTGAAATGAGAAGACAACGAAGTCAGAAAATGAAACAAATAACTTGGAGAACACAGTGGCCGCGTCATTTTAAAAGGCACGTGAGAGATCAAAGCCACACACAGCCAAGGAGGAAGTAGGATTATAACGGTGTGCTCCAGGATGGGAAGGTGCTGGGGCTCCCATGAGAGGCAACCCTCATTTTGTAGGAAAACGCCAGGCTGTGGAGGGGCTGCGGGAGAGGCTGTGATGCTAACAGTTAAGATTTTGGCAGGAAAAAAAATGTAATTGTCCAGGGATGGGGGCAGGGGAAGAAAGGCTGGCACAGGCCGGTGCAGTCTGCTGTGATGTGAGGTGAGCTGACCTGGCAATGTGGCCTGGTTCCAGACGCCTGTCACGGGGTGAAGACTAAAAGCCAGCTGCAGAACCAGGTGATGTGGGACAAGCCCCAGGCAAATACCAGTACGTCCTCCAGTGCCCCTCCCTCAGCACGGGACCCTGACTTTGAAACCACCACCTTCCCGGCATCCCCTAGCCATGAGGATGCCATGGGTGGCAGTCAGTGAGATAAGAGCCGAAAGTCCCCAGGTGGGGCTCTGAAGAAGCCACCTGTCCCTGATGGAGATCTCATCCGGAACACTAATCTTGCTCAGCAATCCTGCCAGGAGAAAGACACATACCAAGCAGGGAAACAGCCCTCCAGGAGAGTTTGAAAGTGACATACCCAAGTGGGTCATCGGTGACAGCCCTGAGCATGTCCACCAGCTGGGACCTGTCCCCACACATACACAGGCCTCTCAGACCCGAGAGTGATGAGCACATGTTTGTACAAGCCTCTGGGGGCCGGTTCTTTTTCCCTGCAGCCAAACACTGTCCCTGCCATGTGGTAAACACATGCTCCTGTGTCCCTGGCCCTCCAGGACAGAACTGTGTCCAAGTACTGGCTATACAGCTGAAGGCTTTTTCAAAAATGTTTTTTTTTTTTAATGTATTTGTTATTTTTGCATTTGTGTAAGTGTATACATATGGGTGCCTGTCGGAGTTTAAGAGTGCCACCTGAATGCAGGTGCCTCTGGAGTCCAGAAGAGGGCGACGGATCCCCTGGCGGGAGTTACAGGAGGCTGTGAGC
>CABHPH010130185.1:0-31647 GCA_902168325.1 Peromyscus nudipes
TCCAACAAAGCCATACCTTCCTAATACTGCCATTCTTTTGGGGGTCATTTTCTTTCAAACCACCACAATGGTCATATAATAATAAGCTATCAGCATCTGCATAAACATTGTCATTAAAGCCACCTTCTCAATTAATCTGCAATTACCAATGTTTCTTACACAGAATCCATGGTATGGTTTGGAACACAATAGAACTCAGAACTCAGTCAGAATGAATCAGAGGCCAGGTGTCTTAACCTTGGTACTGCTGACATTTTACTGTGACTAACTGTTGTGAAGAACTTTTGAAACCTCAAAAACAGAATGTTTAGGAAAATACATGGTTACACATATTAGAAGCTCACCTCACACACACATACACACACACACAGAGTTGTGTCTACAATAACAATGTCTTCACCATCATTAAATGTCCCTAATCAACTCTCTCCCAGTTGATAACCATTGACCTTGAGACCAGGGCTCCATTTGAAAAGGATCTTGAACACTGTTGAGATAGGTAAGTCTAAAAATGGCAGATGTAACTTAAATGCCTTTAACTGCAACAACATTTTGTGTCCCATGTTTCTTTCTAGAACATTGCCACTTTCCTTTGAAAAGATGAACTCAACCAGGGCTGGGCTTTGAGCTTGCTGACTACTAGCATGTACCAGAAATGATGCACTCTTGCATGTGGAAATGCGCTGCTACCTTTGCCTGGCTGGCTTTCTGCAGCTGTCAGTTCGGGAATGCACCCCTGCACCCTGAGGAGTCCTGGACAGCATAGAGAGGTGTTCACGGAGATGTATGAAGGTCGTTTGTTTGAATACTGGCAGAGCCTTCAGCCAGCAGTAACTGTCCAGTCATGGGAACAAATCCTTCTGTCCATAGTTGAATGGCTCCAGTTGATGTGGAACAAAGATACTGTTCTTCGCCAAGCCTGACTTAAAAGAGAAGTCAAAAGCAAAACAAACTGTCTTTAGTTACGAGCTTCAGAAGCTTTATCATGTGACAATATAAAATGCTGTAGCAGAACTGGGCTGTTCATGTAGATCTAAATATATAATCAAAACTTGGGTCTTAAGTATATTATCTTCTTGGCCAGCATATATTAAAGTGATCTTAAAATTGGTTTTTCAGGAGGTTTGAACCTTGAACCCAGAATATTTGATAATTCTTAAATATTTTTATTAACAACAACAACAAAACCAAAACCAACCAAAACAAAACAAACAAACAAACAAACCCCAAAATAAAAAAAAAAAAACAGAGAGGCAAATAACTGTTTCCTTGTAAGCCAAGGAAAGGTGTTGGTCTGAAAGGAGGCTGCATGAGGTTAAACGGCAGTGCCGCAGGATGAACTTGAAGGGCATTAGAATGAGGACAAGGTGGAATTGCCAGTTTTGAAACTTCAGGTTGAGAATGGTCAGCGGAAGCTTGAGGCATCAGTAAGAATTTGGTATTCTTTACCACACTGTTCCTCCTGGCAATGACCGTGCTTTGCTATAGAATTGAAGGCTCTAGAGAGGGGCAGGTACAGCTGAAATTTAGCCGTCTGGAATCAATACTGTTATGTAACAGTCTCCAGCCCCCGAGCTCCTGTCCTGATAATAGCATAGATTGTGAATCCCAAACCAAACCATTTATTTGCAAAATTCTTTATTTGGCAAAATCGTTGTTTCTTCTGGTGCCTCAGGTTTCTTCCTATGAAATGAAATCCTCATTAAAAACCCTTTCAGGGTTGCTGTGGAAATTTGATGCAATTGTAAGACATTGAACAGAGTCTAGGACATCTGAGGTGTCTAAAATATGTTGTTCTTTAAGCTTAACTTTTCATAGACAGAATGTACCTGGGCTTAAGCACTGTAGCTGCAGACCCACTGTGTATGCCCTAGGGCTGCAGTGGGTGCATACCCACCTGCCCTGTCTCTAGCTCTCTTAGTTTTCCCTGAAGCCCTATATAACAGGGTGTTCCTTCCTCATTACATAAGAACAGACAGTATATTGAATCCCAGGAATGATATGTGGTTCATACTTAACTAGTATCAAGAAAAAAAACATATAGAAGATTATTTTTCTGGTAATTACATAGGGTTGTTTTCTGGACTTAGAGAAAACTCAACATTGTTTGAAGTTATTCTAGACTAGGAAACAACCGTCTTATCCTATGAACTGTGGAAGTCAGCATGTAATTTATACATTACTTTATATGAATACTAGGATTAATGATATTTGTCTTTTTAAAAAAAATTAAAGTACTTGAAAATTTAAAATATTACATGATCCTCTTATAAAGCCATTGTTTTGAAAGACATGAACTTAGATGCATAGAATTTGTTGGTGATAAAATAATAAAAATTAGAATAAACTAATAATTTGTATTGTTTATAGGATCCTTGCTAAATCTCATCAAAATATATGTATATGTCCTTCAAAATGATACAAGGACATTTTTTCCCACTATCTCTGTGCTAGTAATAAGACCAATTATAAGGCAGTGACAATGGCCTCATCCTTTGTATAATAACACTAATGACAAGTCATCTACAAAGTGTGTACAGTGTTAATTGAGAAAGCTACATATTTTCCTGAAATCCTTGATAGTCTCTTGAACATCCTTCCCCACATATGCAGCCTTTGCTTGCCTAAAACACTTCTTAAGGGATCCCATAGCCTTTTAGACATCAATGACTCATTCATTTTATGAGAGGCTATTGCACAACATTGTACTAGACACCAGAGATGCAGAAACAGGGCAAACTTGGCCTTCAAGGACATCACAGTCAGGGTAGGTAGGGATTGATTTATTTGTATAGGAAAGTGTGTTTTTGGGGAGCATGGTTCCTTTTAGTTACAGGGAGGAATGTTTGCTTTTTAGGGAAGGTGATTTGTGAAATGAGCATAAGGAAGGTAGATGTTCAGAGGTGGACAAGAGAGGGCAATCTGAGAAAGGCATTTGACCAAGTCCTAGAGGTAGATAGGAGCCCTAGAGTCCTCCAGAATGACCAAAGAATATCACGAAGTAGGCCACTATGTGAGAGGAGCCTGCAGAAGGGCTTGATGCCATAGTGTCATAGATATTTGGGTGGTGGATATCATTAATACAAAAAGAACTAAGAGCCAAGAATGGTGACACATGCCTATAAACCTATCACTCAGGAGACTGAGGAGGAATACCATGATCTCAATACCAGCCTTGACATAATAAGATTGCTTTAAAAAGAAACAAAGCATAAAACAATAGAAATCTAAGAGAGACATAAAAAAAAACTACAAGGAACATTTGACAGACATCATAATTTGTAAGTAATTATATATATTTACATATATATTTATATACTATTACAAATATGTATATATATACACACATACCACCATGGAATAACAATCAGGAAAGTTTCATTTATCCTGATCTTTTTCATGGATGAAGACCCACAGAGAGCTTTTGTGGGGGTAAATCTGTTTCACTCCAGGACTTTCTCCCCCAAGCTACAATTTTCCATATTTCTCCACTACAATACTCACCTTCACCAACAGCCAAGTCCAAAGAAGCAATCCCTACACAATGATAGGGTTTTCTTGTCCTGTCTCAGTCCACCCCAACTGCAATCAGGAGTACAAGGTTGCAGTCAGCAGAGGTCTGCTGGGTTTCCTCACATTCATTGCACACTGGGTCCCACTGTTGCAGACTCCCAGAGTCGTGACTGATGCCTGTTGCACACATGGATCAAAGCAGGTTGTCTTGGGGATTCTTCTATGTGCTATGGATACTTAAGTAAGCTGTAAGTTTTTTCACTTGGTGGAACTAACAATTATACACATTAAGAGCTTAATTTCCGTGTATCCTTTCTGCACATCTTTGAGTATTCAGTGGGAAGTTGCCATGTAAGTGAAAATGTGTCTAGACACAGATGTTTCTATATTCAACAACGGGTTTGATGTTCTGAGCTGCAAAGTCAAATGCATGTAACCTTTGTGACAGCATATGCAGACTAAGGGCAAGACAGATGTGAATATTTCAGGAAGGGCTATGGAACTTCACTGGCTGTAGGGACTATGTGAAACAAAATAAAACCATACTGAGAATGAATTTCCAGTTGGTAAGAACACTGTGAAGGAAATGGCTAGTGGCAGGCATGCAATTTCTTTGTCCCCCACCCATTTTTTTAAATTTGGGATGCCTGACAGACTCACTTTAGTTAAATTCCCTTGCATCAATCAAAATGACACTGAAATACCATTTTACACCTGTCAGAATGGCCAAGATCGAAAACACTGAAGACAGCTTATGTTGGATTGGATATGGAACAAGGGGAACACTCCTCCACTGTTGGTGGGAATGCAAACTTATATAGTTGGAAATCAGTATAGCAGTTTCTCGGAAAATTAGGAATTAATCATCCTCAAAACCCAGCTATACTACTCTTGGGCATATATACCCAAGAAATGCACAATCATACCACAAGGACACACGCTGAACTATGTTCATAGCAGCATTATTTATAATAGCCAGAACCTGGAAACAACCTAGATGCCCCTCAACCAAAGAACTGATTAAGAAAATGTGGTACATATACACAATGGAGTACTACTCAGCAGTGAAAAACAATGACATTATGAAATTTGCAGGCAAATGGATGGAACTGGAAAATATCATCCTGAGTGTGGTAACCCAGACTCAGAAGGACAAACGTAATATGTACTCACTCATAAATGGATACTAGGTGTAAAGCAAAGGATAACTAGAGTACAACCCACAGCTCCAGAGAAGCTAGCTAACAAGAAGGACCCAGAGAGGGATACATGGATCACTCTGAGAAGGGGATCTCCATGATTAAACTGGGGATGAGGTGTGGGCAATGGAAGGTAGGGAATGGGTGTAGCTGGAGAGCTACTCTCTAGCTCCCGCCAAGCCCCAGCAGTCCCACAGCCCACTTATAAAATAAACACACAGACGCTTATATTATTTAAACTTGTTGGCCTAATAGCTCAGACTTTTTGCTGTCTAGTTCATCTATCTTAAATTAACCCACTTTTATTAATCTATATCTTGCCACGTGGCTCGTGGCTTACCGGTACTTTACATCTTGCTCCTCATGGCGGCAGCTGGCAGCATCTCCCTGACTCCGCCTTTCTGTTCCCCCAATTCTCCTCTCTGCTAGTCCCACCTATACTTCCTACCTGGCTACTGGCCAATCAGTGTTTTATTTATCAATCAATCACAGCAACATGTATTCACAACAGATGGGGCATGAGAACATAAGGGAATGGGATAGTTGAGCTGGAACAGGGATGGTGTAGGAGAGCAATGAAAGAGATACCATGATAAATGAAGACATCATGGGAATAGGGAGAAACCGCTGCTAGGAAAGTTCCCAGGAATCCTCAAAGATGACCCCAGCTTAGACTACTAGCAATAGTGGAGAGGGTGCCTGAACTGGCTCACCCCAGTAATTAGATTGGTGAATACTGTAGCTGTCATCATAGAGCCTTTCTCTAGTAACTGATGGTAGCAGATGCAGAGATCCACAGCCAAACACTAGGCTGAGCTCCAGGAGTCCAGTTGAAGAGAGAGAAGAGGGATTCTATGAGCAAGGTTCATCAAGATCATGATGGGGAAACCTACAGAGACAACCAAACCAAACTAGTGGGAACTCATGAAATTTAGGTCAATAGCTGAGGAGCCTGCATGAGACTGGACTAGACCCTCTGCATAGGAGACATAGCTTGATATGCTTAAGGGGCCCCCTGGCGGTGGGATCAGAATCCATCCATGGTGCATGAGCAGACTGTTTGGAGCTCACTGCCTATGATGGGACACCTTGCTCAGCCTTGAGGCAAGGGGCGGGACTGGGACCTACCCCTACTAAAGGTACATCCCCATGGGAATGGGGGGTGGGCTGGGAGGGGCAGGCTGGAGGGGCAGGAGGAGGGAAGAGGGAGATCTTTGATTGGTATGTAAAATGAATAGAAAAATTTTCTTAATAAAAATATAAAAAGAAAAAAATTCCCTTGCATCTATGCCAATAGGCAGACTACAGTATTTATAAGTAAAAAGATCATGGAAACCAGGAAGGTGGTACAGAGCTATCATTTGAGATACTTGGTGACTGAGGTAAGAGGTCCATAAGTTAAAGGCCTGCCTAGACTACTCAGTGATTTTAAGTTCAGGCTGTGCAACTCAGTGAGATTGTCTCAAAATACTTGCTTGCAAAAAGGACTGGAGATAGAAATAAAAAGAAAATGGAGAGTTTTCTCGGGAAATGCTTTTAACGGTTGTTCAAGTCATCTACTTCTATGTGAGGAGTCACCCCAGCCTACATAGCTTAAACTCTTTGTCATGATTCAGCAGGATGGTATAGCTCAGCTGGGTGGTTCTTGCTGGGGCCCCTCAGTGGTTTCCACTCAACATTGCACAGCTGCAGACAGCAGAGCTTATGCTGGGCTTTCAGAGTCCCTGCACATGCTACCTGTTGATGGGTTAGGAGCTCCACTGAGGTTGCACACTCAGAGGCTTATTCTCCTGTTCAGTTTTCACAGCTTAGCTGTTGGGTTCTAACAGAGAACACCATAGAAAAGACTTCTCACAGAGCTGGCTAGCCTTAGCCTCTGAGAATCTCAGTTTGCAGCATTTCACCAGCCAAAGGCCCCTCACTCACAGAAATGGAAGTATCTCACATCTTAACACACCAAGTTTAAATGACTATCTTGCAAAATAGTAAGTGGCTTGGGAGACTTATCATTGAGGACATTTATGAATAGTGTAAAATGCCTGCAGAATGAATGGTCTATATAGGTTGCCTATTGTAAATGAACCTGGCACTTGTGGATTGATGGGGAGATGACTGACAATCGTTAGTAAGCATGGCAATCAATAGCATTTAATACCTCTACATTTATTGCTAAATCATGAATATTTAATAAGAATAAGCACATGTCCTAACACAGTACAGAGAGGGTATTTTTGAAGTACAGTGTTATCCAGAGGAGGAACCAGCAAACATTAAAGAAATATTATATTTATTTATATATGTCTCTGTATGTGTGAATGCACACACCCTTGTGAGTATATATGAATGCATATGTACATGTTCAAGCCTGTTCATACACAGAAGCCAGTAGAGGGTGCCAGATTCCTAAAAGCTGAAGATGTAGGCATTTGTAGGACACCCAGCTTATTACCTGAGTGCTGGGATTCCAATTCTGATCTTCAAGGATTGTGCAACAAGCATTCTTAACCATTGGGCCATCTCTCTAGCCTCCAGATAACCTTAATGATAGATGATCAAATGTATTCACCTTAGGGTTTATGGGCCATGTGGTGTTTGTTATAATTCTGTTGTTGCAGTGTGGAAGGACCCATGGACAATGCAGAACCTAGTATATGAACCTTAGATCACAAAATAAGTGGCAAGACATATTTGACCCAAGAGTTACCATTTGCTTACCTGCTCTCTGGTCTCTTCCAAGCAAGAGCATGTGATGTCTTTCTATTAAACCATTAATAAACTGGGTTATGAGGTAAAGCCTATAAATTGTATCAGGACTGATTTGATCTTGTGACACATATGATCACTTAGAGTCATGGTCACTAGACACTATGTCAAAAAACAAATCCCTTTCTCTACAGCAGTGTTTCTCTAAATGGAAGGCACTGACTGCCATGGTGTCAGGTGAAGCCAATGACAAAGAATTGCTATTTAAGTCTGGCTAGCATCATGGTTCGTTGTGTGACAACAAACTTTAGAGACCTGTCTGAACGCATGTAAATGTACGGTGAATGTTTAGACTTCAACCACAAGGCATTTTTCTTTCTTAAAAACTTTGCAATAAAAATAATTTCCAAAAGATATTAATAGAGAACATTATTTTTATTAGATCTAAGAGTTAAGTTAAGGTAGAAGCTGTGTGGAAATTGAAACAGTGAGAAACTGAACACACACCACACACACACACACACACACACACACACACACACACACACACGCACGCACCCACGCACCCACGCATGCATGCACGCACGCACACGCACCCACGCATGCATACACCAAAACAAAACAAAACAACCCCTGCAAAAGCAAAAAAACAAAACAAACCCAAACAAACAAACAAACAAAAATAACTTTTTCTTTTTGGTGGAAATTTTACATTAGAAAAATATTTTTAAAACTTGCAGTTTTTGACAAGTAAATTAACAACTCAAAAACTGTAAAGATATTTTTAGCACTGTGATAAACTATTTCATAGGGTATTTTAATTTAGATATTAACTCAATGTTTTGTTGTGTTCTTTTCTACACATGTTCTTTTGATGTTGGTGACAAGGTGTTTTTATGCAGTCTAGGCTGACTATGAACTCAGGATCCTCTGTGTCAGCCTCCAGAGTGTCTGGGCTTTAGATGTGCACCATCACACCCAGCTACAAACTGTCCTCAAGTGTTTTATATTTTTGGAAATGAGATATCCTTAAAAAGATGGAGTGATCAAATTTTAAAAGGACATTATAGAAATTACGAAAAACATTTTCTACTTTCAGAAAAGAAAAATCTGCTTAGGGAAATTTGAGGAGCGGTAGAAGTGACTGCTGAAAATGCTCGCCTAGTACTTCTTCACTAAGACTTCCGTCATGGTGGTGTGCTGATTCTAAAAGGGAAGGACACAGTTTTCTATAAACCAGCAGCTCCTTGCTAGTCATCTCTATTTTAATGAACTAAAATCCAAGTTTGTACATAAACTCATATGTGTCCCTCTCCCCACAACAGTGTGAGATGAAAATATCAGGGCTCTTGCAGATGGGGGGAAAGAGATAAGAATGCAGGAGGAAAGAAGACCTAAAAACAGGATGTTCTTTATCTTCTTGGATTATACATCTAAGCACATGTGCTAGGTTTTCTGAAAGAAGTATTATAACCACAGGCTTCTCAATGGGATTGCATCTTGAAAATACCAAGGTTCATTTTCTCACACAAGTCCAAGCTCCTTAAAGAAAACAGGCTACAGGGTAGACACCCTCTAGTTCATCCAGTGGGGTCTGCTAAAGGTTCCCTTGAGGCTGCACTTCCATCTTTGTTATCAAATGTAACACCATGTTGTCCTTGACAGGAGTTTCACTACAGTGGCTAGAGGCTTTCAAATGGTGTTTGTGGTTATGTGGTTGGGGAAATGACCAGAAGTAAACATTACAAGGAAAGAAATACTGAGAACATGTCCATAATGGTGCTGGACAATCTGATGTCTGCAATCAAAACGGTGGTGGTGGTGGGTCTTACTATATCTTGGAATTGTCAAAATTATACACAGAGTGCTTGTTTATTGAACCTCTGAGAATGACAATAAAGATGTCCTTAAGTTGCCCCTGCCCCAGGGCTGCATCTGTGATAAGCAGAGATGTATGTGTTCCAAAGCATAGGGAAGCCACACTGCCTCCTTGTAGTCTTGGTGTGTACTCAATGCCTGCTGTAAGGTTAGGGCAGCATCCAGCTATGAGTTTGATGGTGCAGTTTCCCAAAGAAGCATCATGCTAAAATGAATACTATCTCAATTTGTCTTCCCAACCAAACCAATCATAGCACAATGAACAGGTTTTTTGAGATGTTTCCGGTCATGCGCTGCTTATCTCAACCTTTCTGTGCTTACATCCTTGCCTTAGCAGGAGATCAGTTATCTATTCTGTTTACAGGATGCATTGTCTTTCTCTATTTTCAGTCTGTGTTTTCTTCATGTGTCCTCCCCCAGCTCAGCTCCTTCTGCTAGGAAGGTTCTATTTATCTAGAACTGCCTTTCCCTGTTCTGGCTGGTTTGTTTCAGCATCTTTTCATGGCAAAAAAAAAAAATCTTAGTTTGTCTTTGTTTCTTTTTAAGTCTTCTCTATCTTTAATGCTCTCCTGTTATGTTCATGGTACTCCCATTAACCCCAGCTTTACGGGGTATTCCCCGGGACAGATAATGACTTCATGTCTGCCTATCAGGACATGTCTGTCATTCATCTTTAGTCAAAGATTTGACTGTGACACTGAAACCCACTTCTCTAAGTTTCAGCCAAATGAGTAGTGCTAACTGCCTCCACCTCAGACACTTTGTTCCTAAGGGGAACATCTATTGTTCTCAAGAGACTGCTGTGGTTTGTTCTGTAATTAAAATGCTGTACCATTTCCAAAACTGTTTCATATGCTAGCCTTCAAAGAAGAGGTCTCCAGTAAGCAGTTATTTTACTACATCTAGTTCACAAACTTAACTCCTCAATTAAGCCGATTAAGCAGAATTCCCTCTCTTCCTGATAGCAATGGGACTTTCCTCCATTACTTTCCTTTCCTTTGCAGATGGAGACTGGAAGGTGACAGTTGTCACTGGAGATCTTGAAAATGCTGGCACCACGGCAACAGTATCTCTTTGTGTCTATGGAGAAGCAAGATGTTCAGGACCTATTATTCTGGGGTCTGGAAAGCACCACCTGTTTAACCCCAACAGTGCAGATATATTCAAGGTAAAATCCACTTGCCCATGACTTGTTCACTAAGATGTATTATGATATACTGTGGTGGTTTGAATATGATTGACCCTTATAATCTCATAGGGAGTGGCACTATTGGGAGGTGAGGTTTTGTTGGAGTAGGTATGGCCTTGGAGGAAGTGAGCTACTGTGGGAGTGGGATTTGAGGTTTCCTATGCTCAGGATACTGCCCAGTGTCTCAGGTGACTGCAAGATACAGCACTCTCAGCTCCAGTACCACATCTGCCTTCATGTCTCCATGCTCCTTGTCATGTGATAATAGACTGAACCTCTGAAGCTGTAAGGGAACCACCCCAATTAGATGTTTTCCTTATAAGAGTTGCTGTGGGCATGGTGTCTCTTCACAGCCATAAAAACCCTAACTAAAATATATACCTTCCCAAAAATGGACTTAAGAATGACTTTTTGTTGTTTTGGTGATGTGTTTGCACTGCATTTTCTTTAAATGCATGAAAACTTTCATGCTGAGGCAGTTTGGAAATGTCAAGAACAACAGAAAATAGGATATTTTGTTTCTCATTTTCATTTGTGCAAATAAAGGGACAAACACATGAATGTAGAAATCTTAAAAACAAAGCAGGACATTTTACTACTAATGCTCTGAGTGCTTTTGTTTCTGAATATCTGTTACACACTTGCCAAAGCCCATGTCTGTTTTACAGCAGCACCTGCCATAAGTCATGGAGTTGCTTTGATGGAAAGGGGCATATGGGAATGGGGTGATGTAAGCAGGCAAGTGATCAGGATTTGAAGGCTGCCTTTGATACTCACAAGCATGGTGGTCTGTACATAGTACTTCACATGCCTTAGTTTTCTTCACAAACATCCTTAACTTGACTTTAAAAGGATACAATAAAATCATCCTTATACTGCTTAAATTGTTCAAATATTTATGACTAAGATTATAACTCACATGTAATTGTGTTGCAACTTTTTGTATATATTTTATAACTTTTGCATGGAGCCACACAGTTTTCTTAATTATAGCTTTCATTGGTTATGAGGATTATGCCACAGACAAATGAAATACCTTGGTATTGTTGAACACTTAACTGGTTTCTAGGTTTTTTACTATTATGAATACCGATACAATAAGCATGTCTTTGACCATAACTTTCTCCTTTCTTTTTTTTCATTTTTCTTTATTAAGAAATTTTCTACTCACTCCACATACCACCCAGAGATTCCCCTTCCTACTTCCTCCCACCCCCCAGCCCTCTCTCCCAAGCCACCCTGCATCCCCACATCCCCCAAATCGAGGGGAGTCTTCCATGGGGAGTCAGCAGAGCCCAGCATACTGAGCCTAGGCAGGTCCAAGCCCCTTCCCACTGCACCAAGGCTGTGCAAGGCATCACACCACAGGCCCTGGATTCTCAGAAGCCTGCCCATGCACCAGGGAACCTTCTCCTTTCTTTAACCAAAACTATTTTTTTTATAATGAACTTTGAGAAATAATAATTTTTAATCAAATTTTTTTTACCAACTTTATTTTTAAAACATCTGCTTTATATAATATAGTCACTAGTGGGAAACAGTGAACAAATGATAAATTTTACTTGTTACTGATCACTGCTACACACCACATTGTACTCTATTCCTGCCATATACACTATTTAATACATTCTAATTTAAATTTCTGAGTTCCTTTTCCAGCCACAAACTGTGGTTCCAGGGAAGCTAACTCTTTTCTTCTTGTTTAAAGAGATTTATTGAAATGCAGTTTGTGCATTTTAACTTTCATACATTTACACTCTAGTTGGTGGTGTTTAACATATTCACAGATTAGTACACTAATCAGCACATTCCAATTTTATACTATTTTCACCCTGAAAGAAAAGCCATAATCAAAAGCAGTTTCTCTTCTAATCCCTTATTTCTCAGCCTTAAGAAACCATTTCCATTGTCCTGATTCCTGTCTATAAAACTTGCTGGCTTTGGGCACATCACAAAAGTGGAATGATGGAGTGATACAACACAGAACTTTTGAGTCTGAATTCTTTCATTTTTCATAATGTTTTCAAGGTTAACCCATGTTGGAACATGCACCAGTACTTCACTCTTTTGTGGCTAAATTACATTCCACTGTATGGATACACTACACTTCATCCATTCATTAAATAATAGACATTTGGGTTCTTTCCACTATCAACTACTGTGCATATCCCTATACAAGTTTTTGTTATTGTTATTGGCATGTTATCATTTCACTAGGAGTATATTTACTGGTCACATGGCAACACCATACTTAACAATTTGAGAAACCACTTATTGTCCTCAAAAATGGCTGCATTGTTTGTTAGATTCCTGCCAAGGCTGTGCAGGATTATTCTTCTCCTAAAATTCTTTATTGTATGTCCTTTATTTAAAAAGGCATCCTAGTGGGTATAAAGTACTATCTCAGTTTATTTCTGATGAATTTCCTGAATAACTAATTGTGTTCAGTATCTTTTCACATGCTTGTCAGTATTTTGTATATCTTTGAGAAATGTCTATTATTGTCTTTTGTTCATTTTTAACTAGATTTTTTTAAATTAATGAGTGATCATGTAGTCTGAATACAAATCTGATGTTATATTTTATTCACAAATATTTCCCCATTTTATCATTCCATTGTCTTGACACGCATTCTCACTGCCCCCTAGTGCCCTTGTAGGATTATCTGCTGGTGAATTCCAGGTTTACTTTATTTGAAAATGTCTCAGCTATGAACATAAAGGTCTTTGCTGATATTTTTCTCTCATCATTTTGAGGATATTGAGCCACTTACCATCTGAGGACCTCATGGCTTATGACAAGAAGTCATCCATGATCCCACCAAGGATCCCATTTTTGTGATAAGATGTTTCTCTATGCTACTTACAAGATTCTTTTTTCTCCATGCCTTTCAGGGGTGTGATTATGTTATGTCAAGATGTGGCTCACCTTACTTTTGGTTTCCACAGCTTCTGTGTTTACAGGGTTATTGGTTTTCAATGATACTGTGGACAGGAGAGAGAATCAATAAATTTACAATACACTGACTCTGGTTCTTACCAACTTGTATTTTTCATTGAACAACTGCTTTTCAAATGGCCTTTGATAAATTTCCATAGTTCTAAAAAATGTTTGTTATTCATTTGTGGAAAAGGGGATTTTATGAAGTGGCCTCAATTAGCCATTTCAGAAGTCATGGAAAATAGCTACAAAAATCCCTTCTGTTACTATAGTACAGACTAAAAGAGTCAATATTAAAAAACTTTCTGTAAAGTATAAAACATTATCACTCTGTTGAGACTGACTCTTTTGATCCCACCCACAAGTCAGGAGAGGATGCTGATGGAGTGGGATTTTAGACAGTTTTTTAGATGAATGAAGGCAGGAAGGCAGCTTTGGCAGATGGTTAGTAGGTGGCTATTGCTGGCATGGGGGTCTGTGTAGAAGAGTCTGGAGGCTGGAGTAGGAGGAAGAAATAGAGGGAGCCAAGAGTAGGTTGGCTAACCTAGATCAAGTCATTGAGTGCACAAGTAATAGCAAGAACATTTATTATGGGCTTTTTCAGTATTTAAAAGCTAGATTTTCATGTGTGCCCACATTGTTGTCCATTAGGTAGATTGTTGCGGAATATTTAACTATGTAAAGGTGTGTTGCATTTGTTTATGCTGTGGAATATTACTTTAACTATGTAAAGGTCTGTTACATTTGTTAATGCTGCATTTGTTTAATGATGTAAGAATGTGTTACATTTGTTTATGTTGCAGAATATTATGTTAACTATGTAAATGTCGGTTACATTTGTTTATGATGCATTTGTTTCACCCTGCCTACCTAAGGCACATGATTGGCTTAATAAAGAGCTGAATGGCCAATAGCTAGGCAGAGAAAGGATAGGTGGGGCTGGCAGGCAGAGAGAATAAATAAGAGGAGAAATCTAGGCTCAGGAGAGAAGAACAAGAGAAGAGAAGCAGAAGGAGAATGAGGGAGAAAAAGAGGGAGATGCCTGAGGCCAACCAGCAGCCACCAACCAACAAACACAGAGTAGGACATGCAGAAAGAAAGGTAAAAAGCCCTGAGGCAAAAGGTAGATAAAGAGAAACAGTTTAAGTTAAAAGAGCTAGCCAGAAATAAGCTTAAATTAGGCCAAGCATTCAAAACTATAATAAGTCTCTGTGTCAAGATTTGGGAGCTGGTTCATGGTTCAAAAAAAAAAAAAAAAGAGAAAGCCTGCTATACTAGATGGATGTCAACATACTATCTTGATTTGGCAGTGTCGTGACTTTCTTCTTTACATATCTTTCTTGTCTCTTCTTAGCTCCTTATCTTATAAGTTCTTTTCCCCATTCTGGTAGAATTGAAGCTTGGGGCTCTGTAATACACAAGGCCAACTGCTGGATGGAGTTTATTATAGGGACTGTTTACCTTGAGCTTTTCCCTCTGTCACAAAGGCTAACACAGTTTAAAATGATGTCTGAATTTGAATCACTAAATTTTCGCTTGTGTGTTCTTATCAATAAAGTCCATGGTGCTTTCTCCCTCTAATATAGAATGAATTTTGAAATAGATACTGGCTTAGTTTCTTATCTATTGCTGCAATGAAATCGCTTGTCAAAAACAATTTATAGAGAATGTGTTTATTTTGGCTCACAGTACCACGTTATTGTCAATCGTCATAGGGAAGTCAAGGAAGTAGGAACTTGAAGCAGCTGATAACAGTCAGCTGATTCACTGTGAGTCCTTTGATTTCTCCATCCTTATATAGCTTATTATTGCCTAGAGAATGGTACCACCCACAGTGCTTGTGTCTTCCCACCTCAATTTATGTAACCACAATGCCACAGGTCAACTCAATCTAGACAATCCCTCATTAGTACCTACTGTTAGTACCAAGTTAATAAAACTAACCACCACAGATACTAGTACAAGTGACCCCAGAAAGGTAGTAGACTAGGTGGTCTGGTCCACAACCTTATTATCTTTGCTAGAAAGGCCAGTTCGCAGCTATTAACTGATAAAAATATCTTTGTAAAAATTCCAGAACCTGAGAGTAAAGCTAAAACACTTCTTGATCCAGGAGCCCTAGAAGAGCAGCATTAAAGTAATCAGTGAAGGTTTGCCTGCGTCATCCTCCTCTCAGTCTACTGAGCACAACTCTGCACAAAGAGGGCTCCCTGTACCTACATTACCTCTAGTGGGTAAAGGAGAATCTGAGGCAGTCATCCCATTGTTCAGTGTTGCATAAGAGGTCCACTTGTGCTTCATTTTACAGAGAACAATGGGAAAAATGTGTGGGGCTAGACCGCCTGGAGCCAACCATGAACACAGTAATGTGGTATGGTTCTAAGTGACTAGTGCACAGATGAGAGAAGCATTACATCCCTGATGACTTTATTGTCCCCCAACCAGAGAGTTCAAACAGTGGTACCACTTCCTCATGAAGCTGAACTTACTGGCCATACATAGTTTTGCCTTCTTGGGTGCCTAGTATCTGGTGCAGACTAGTCACAGAGCTCAATCTATGGCTCTACCTAAATATAGAACCAAGCCCACTGATTCCACTTGTTCCTCACAAATGAGCAAGCTTGCCCAACTCTGGGGTCCCTGATCAAGAGGAGTGGCCAACAATTCTGCTTAGCCATGATGCCTAGGCTATGGCCCCATATGGCCAAAAAACCCAACTCACACCATGCCTGATTATATTGTACGGTACATAGCCCAGTAGGCCAGAGCCAGCCAACAGCAAACCACATCCTTGCAGCTCTGCTTAACTGCAGCATACAATCTGCAGATGTTTTAAATCTAGAAGCCTAATATTAATTCTTACTGGTTGTGGAGTACAGACAGGAATTCAGTACCGGCAGAGAGCCTACTCAGTGGCTCTTACTGTGAAGCATAATCTACAGCTCCATGCAATCAGAAAACCTAGCCAGTAGCTTACAGAACCCTGTTCCACATGAATATGGATTTTGGCCAATAGCACTGCCTTGTCAGAGAGCAGAGCTGAAGTACCACTCATTCAAGGGCAATTATCAAGCCCATCCTGACTTCATACCCAATAACTAATCCAAGTGGTTATACTATCAGACCAGAAAGCATAGCCTATATGCTGATTTGTTTTTAATTTAATTTTAATTTATTTTTTGACAATGGGTGACATAAGATAGTCAGTTGGAAAGAGGGAATCTCAATGGAGAAAATGCATCTATCAGATTGGCTTACAGACAAGTCTGAGGGGGTATTTTCTTGATTAATGATTGATGTGGGAAAGAGACAGATCCCTGTTGGTGGTGCCACCCTTGAGAAGGTGAGCCTGGGTTGTATTAAAAAGCAAGCTGAGTAAGTAGCATTCCTCCATGGCTTCTGCTTCAGTTTCTGTCTCCAGGTTCCTGCCTTGATTTATCTCGATGACGGACTGTAATCTGTAAGTTTAATAAACAGTTTGCTCCCAGTTTTCTTTTGGTCATGGTGTTTATCACAGCAATAGAAAGCAAATTTATGTAGCCTGGGACTCTTCTTGGACAGAGGCAAGTTGTCTTAGTCTGTGGTCCTGTCTGACTAAAGAGCCCAGCTGGTGGCCTTGCCTGTCTAGGTAGCCAATGCAGCAATCTCACTGACCATATAGTCCAACCATTTCACCTGCCAATTGCATAGCAGCATAGCAGTGCCACTCAAGCTCTCAGAACAAGAAAAGCCTGCTTAAGCAGAGATCCTGACAGCAAGCCATGTGCACGTGAATATAACACTAGCAGGTCCATCTAGAAACCAGCTGAAGACTGATAGTTGAAGAATTTTCCCTGCTTTAAAGTCTAGAAAAAAATGAATGTTTTCTCAAATGCAAAGACACTAATGTAATTGTACAACGATCACAAATAGTCAGAAAATTCAGGAAAGTTGACATTGTAGAAAGAAGAAAGACTGAAGCTCCAAACAGCTCACCCAAATGGAGATGTCTCTGTTGATGGTCTATAAAGTTCAGAACAAAAGTCCTAAAAAATTCAGCAAAGACTTGGAAAACAGAAAACTAAATGAGACTAGGAAAATGAAAGTTCAAGGAAATACTTTATACTATGAAGAAGGAGAAGAAGGAGGAGGAGGAGGAGGAGGAGGAGGAGAAGAAGAAGAAGAAGAAGAACAACAACAACAACAACTCCTAGAGTGAGGGACATGGAGACAGACTAAATAAAACCACTTAATAGAGGGATTCAGCAGCACACTCGAAAAGAAGACAGAATCAGTGGACTTGACTAGCAGGCCACTTGAAAATATCCAGTCACTAATATAAAAAAGATAAATGATTGAAGTAGTGATGACAGCCTATGGGACTGATGGGGCACCAAGTGAAATTATATATATTGAAAGAGGGCCAGCGAGATGGTGCAGGAGTTGGAGGTGGTCATAACTACGTCTGACAACCAGCATTCCACCCCGGGAATCACATGGTAGAAGGAAAGAAATGATTCCCACAAGTTGTCTTCTGACCTTTGGACAGGCTGTAGCACATGTCTCACCTCTGTCCAAAATAAATGTAACAATGTTTTTTTTTAATTGAAAGGAAAAATGGCAATTAGTAATGTTATATCTAGGAAACCTGTTCTTCATAAGCGTGTGAGAAAGACTTCCTAAACAGACAAAAGCTGGGATTCAACACAGGTAGATCTGCCTTATAAGAAATGCTGAAAGGAATCTTCTAGTTAAAGTGAAGGAATACTGCTTCTCACTGCGAAGACACATTAATGGGTAAATGTACATGCATCTTCTGTACATGTTTAAAATCAGAATTCTATAGCATCATAATGATACTGAATAAATCAATTTCAAATATAATGTGAAAGGTACACATATCAAAAGAACTATGATTTCTTTTGCATAAAACATGTAAGAAATAGGAGCTGTGTATCAGTAATCTAAAGATCTGATAGAGACAGAGATATAAAGTTGTATATCTACTTGAAATTAAGATGTTACTATAAACCAGAAAGGGAAAACTATAAGATATTTTATGTCAGCCTTATGGTAACTGTTAGAAAAAGGAGAAGATGCAGATGAGTTCGTTTAGGGAAGGAGCTGATACACAATCTGTCGGAAAACCAAGAACCACCTGCATTCCAGATTCTGGTGCCTACCCCACCAGCCTCCCTTAAGTAACTCAGTGCCAACAGCCATACCATCGCCAGCCATCAAATGTGACACATTTCCACTGTCACCAGGAGTTGCATATTCTCCCTGTGCACATGCGCTATACCCCTTTGTAAAGCCCATGCCTTCATGGCCTGTCTCTTTCTTGTGCATTCTCACTCAGAGGCAGCCTTTGTGAACTTTCCCCACAAATGAATCTCTCAAGTGAGGTCTGTTGCATGGTATGACTTTGTGGCATTTCTTTGCTCCAGTTACAAAGCCCCCTTTTTAAACAAAGTTCATTTCTCAATGATGATTGTGTTAGGGTTTCATAGCAACTTTAGCATTTTGGTTTTCAAAGTGAGTCCTTGATTCACTCGGAATCAAATTTCATTCATCTCCATGTGCTGAAGATGCTCTTTCTCCAGTGTGTGTTTTTGGAATCTTTGACAAATACTGTATTTCTGTAGTTTCATGTACTCATGCTTGTGTCTTGTATTTTGTCCCATTTCTACATGTCTGTTTTTGTGCCAGTACCTTATTGTTTTTATTATTACAGCTCTGTAATATGGTTTAGGATCTGGATTGGTAATCCTTCCAGCATCATCCTTTTTGCTCAGGATCCTTCTGGGTACCTTGCCCCCCAGAACTTGAAGAGCAGGAGCTATTACTTAAGTCCTCAGGTGGTGGTGCTTTTTTAGCAAAGCACCTGGAGATTGCAATGGTCATCCCTCCATTTCTAACAAAGATGGAAATGACAAATGGAAAGGAGATGAATTTGCAGCAGGGCTTGAGGTGGGTGGGTGGGAGGGAAGATGGGGGTGTCAGTGCCTTCCAGCAGAGTCATGCTACTGATCTTGCTGAGCCCCTACATGATGTACATGTACTAACAGGTCTGCCCCGGCATGCAGAGAAATGACAGCTAAAGATACTGAACACTGGAACTTTCCATTTAGTACAAGAACAGGTGACTATAGATGGGGTTATCTCCTGGTCCTGCCTGGCCCACGGTCAAGACAAATCTCTCTTACCTGCCAGTCCTGCAGCTGCTTGGACCAAAATAAACACACAGATGCTTATACTATTTATAAACTGTATGGCCGTGGCAGGCTTCTTGCTATCTAGTTCTTATATCTTAAATTAACCCATTTCTATAAATCTATAACTTGCCATGTGGCTCGTGGCTTACCAGTATCTTACCAGAGACGGCATAACAAGGTAGATAGTAGGACTGACTCTACCCAAGACCATAAATAACAAAACAAAAAACAAAAAACCCTGCCTATTTCGAATGGACAGCCAAATTGGCAGGTGGGAGAGATTTTTTCTGTGGGAAATTACCAGATCTGTACATTTAAATAGCTATCAAGGATACAGTCAGAAGACTTACTTTTATCAGGAAGATGTCACTTCTTAGTTTTGAGACAGGAAATTAGGATATGAAATAGATGTAATAACAGATGTTAAGAGACAAAGCACATTCAATTTGGCTGAAATACTAGTTTTGAAAATATGAGTTTGTTCCAACAGGACTGTTAGATTAAAGTACAATTTGGGCATAAACTGAAACTTCCTAATTGTTTATGCACATTTTACCCATGAGAAATACTAGAAGAATGCCAAAAGCTCTGCCCAGCTGAAGTAGTTTATGTAAGGCTATAGAAACCACATGTTTGCTTATACATGTGTATGCGTGCATGTCCATACACAGGGGCACACATGCACATACATTTGAGTGAGAGCTCACATGTGCATGCACACTTGCACACATACACACACACATGCACACATACATACATGCATATTTGAAATTTATCAGCTGCTTTAGTTCACCATGTGTGTTATGAGCCATACCTGGAGAAATTTTCTGATTCCAGATGACGCCCTTCCATCACCTGACAGTAACTCAGATGCTAAGACACTTTCCAAATACCTTCCACAAGAAAGCGTCATGTCTTTTCAAGGTAAAATACCAGTTTGTGTTCTTAACCACGAACTTGTGTAAAGCTGCAACATCATTTTTAAGTTCCTATATTCTCTCTCTCTTTTTTGTTAACAATATTATTTTATGTGTATGGGCATTTTTCCTGCATATATGTCTGTACTACTTTTAGGCCTAACGACTCTGGAGGGCAGAGGAGGGTGTCAGATCCCCTGGAACTGGAGTTACAGATGGTTGTTAGCTGTCTTGTGGGTGCTGGGAATTGAGCCTGTGTCTTCTGGAAGAGCTGCTAGTGTTCTTAACTGCTGAGCCGACCTTCTAGCCCCATCTTTTATCTTAAGATACTGATGTCAGCGCTGCGGGTACCTTCAGTATATCCTAATTTTCTCATTCCTAGACTGATCCCTGATGCGTGGCATATAATCTAATTCATCAATATTTGCTTCCCAGCTAGTTTTGGTCATCTAGCTCACTTTGATATGTCTACTGCAGCTCCCTGAGCTGTATTTTATGATTAACACAACACTTGTTAGTGTGGTGATGAAAAGACATAAGGTGTGTTTTCCAATGCTGTAGTTTGGCCTCTGTCTCAGACAGGCTCTGGGAACCCAAGTCTAGAGGACACGATCTTCATAGTGTTTCTACACTCCTCCAGATGTGGCGAGCCTAGTGTGAACCCACCACCATCTGATTATCAGAGGCTTTGTTTCCTCATGTTGTTCTTGTTAGTATTCAGGCATTATGCTGGCCTACCCCTTGGGGATCTGGCAGGACACGTCATCAACCACAGGCACTCTCTGTGCTCACGTGCTTGCTAAACATTCAGGCATCACATTGGCCTCTTCAGGGTCCTCAGCTACAGCCACTAAGAGTAACCCCTGTGCACATGCGCTTGTTAATATTCAGGCAGGTACACTGGCCAGTTTAGGGTCCTCAGAATACATCATCCAATACGTCCCAACATAGTCTCTGTGCGCATGCCCTGCGTCGCCTTATACCCACCTGCCTCCTGTCCCTTTTTCTGCCACTTCTCCTTCAGAGACAGGCCTCCATGTCTCCTCTCTCCCCCACCATCCAATAAATCTCCAACATGAGTTTGTTGTATGGTGTTTTCCCGATGCTGCTAAACTACAACAGTTCTTCCCAAGTTGGAGGGTACTCTATGAATGACTGAAGGGTTTTTTTGTAACTCTTCTCCCTGCTGCTCAGAGATAGGAGATGTTTTTCAGGGCCTGAGCAGTGTTAGCCAACTCCTGGAAAGCACCTTTCTCAGTGTATCCACTCTGGAAGCATCTGGGGCAACGGGATTCTGGAAGGAAATGGCTGTATGGGGTGTTGGTTTTTGCGATGCACTTACCCTGCAAGCAAAAGACTCAAAACATGGCAAACCCGATACCAAGGGTTTTATCAAAGAAAAAAGGAACAAAAGAAGACGTACTCAAGCCTGTGGAAAATGCCTGAAAAGAGAGGTCAGGGTGCCCAGGGTCTGACTTTGAAGGACTAGCCTGCACATGCGCACTCCGGTCCACACATGCGCATAGATTACATGGTCACGTTGTGCGTGAATTACATGAGGTATGACCCGGAAATGACTGCCCTGCCAGAGCATGCGCCATCACCTGTGGTGTGACTATCATGGGGGATCAGGGCCCTGGCTTGGCTCCCACTCACATTTTAGCAAATTGTTGAAAATTTCTTGATGAATTCTTTTACTGACTTACATGACAGCTGTTGGCACCTGCTCTCAATGAGCGGATGCTTAGATCTGCTTTGTCTCTGTGGTCTCTACTGAGAGTTCGGGTTAATTTTTACCTGAAAAGCCAATTCTCATGGAAAGCCATTCTTAAAATTTGGATATAAAGTGTTCTTCCAAGACTTCCATACTGAAGACTTGGTTTCCAGCTTGCGTGTCTATTTAGACAGGTTCGGGGCACTATAGGAGGTGGGGCTGTCTGGAAGAAGTAGGTCACCCGAGGGATGTCCTTTAGAACTTTATCTTGTTCCCTGCTTCCCAGGTGCTGGAGGTGAGGAGCTTTGCTCTGCCACATGTTCATCTCCAGTGAGAGCAACTCTCCAGTGTGGTTCCTGATCTGTAATAGTTTAGCTTTTACTCTCCTGAAACTACAGCAATGGTACTTTTCCAGACTTCACATTTCTGAGCTTAAGCTATGAATATTTCAATGTATAGGTAGATTTATTTACTTCTCTCTGATTTTTCAGAATTGTCCTCACTACTGCTGATAATGGGACACACACACACACACACACACACACACACACACACCAATTACTATGCAAAAACTTAAATCAACTCCTCCCCATATTCTCTGAGAGGAGTACAAATGACTTATATGGAAACAAAAGAAATTCATATTTCAAGAAAGATCTAAATAAAACAAACCTTCGTATGATATTTATTATAGTTTCTGTTCCTTGGGCAATTAAGCAATCATTTGGACATTTTCAGTATTTCTTGTTTTAGATGAAACAAACACATAAACAAGAGATGGGGGTCTATAAAAAACTGTGTAACCATGGTGCTCAGTCCAAAGTATTAAATATTCAGAACATAGGCTTTTTTTTAATGAGGAAAAAAGCAAAATAAATGTTCAAGTGCCAGTGTGGAGTTAGATAGACCAGAAAACCACTATCAAAATTCTTAGATAAAATAAAATAAAAATCTAAATTAAATGTTTCATACAGCTGTTCAAAAAACATGTTAGGATGACCAAATTGTTATTTCTTTACCAATTTTTGTTGTTGTTGTTGTTGTTGCTGGGTTAAGTATACAATCTACCACTGAGGTACATCCCCATCCCCTTGCTACTTTTTTGTAAACGTGACAGTCTTCAAAAGGTGTTGTTCAATTCAAGTGTTTCCAGAGGACAGGCATTCCACACAACACTGCTCAACCAAGTATAGACCATAAAATGAAGTAATTGCTCTTTTTCAAAAAAAAATATTTATTTATTTTCTGGTTTTGTTTTGTCTTGTTTTGTTACTAAGGAATTGTTTTATTAATTTTACATACAAATCACAGGTCCTCCTCTCCTCCTTCCTCCCCTCTCCCCCCAACCTACCCTCCATTCCCTCCTCCAACAAGGCAAGTTTTCCCATGAGGAGTCTGCAGAGCATGGTACATTCAGTAGAGGCAATTGCTCTTTTGAGAGAGGACCTATACACATCCAAAGATAAGATTTCAGAATGTTGAGTTGGGGTCCTTTAGCCAGTTTACCCCAAAATCCTTTAAGGCCCATGGAAAGGCCTCATGGTTCTATTCTGGGTGAAGGAAATCTGTAGCGGTACTAATGGACCTTGCATCTGGGTACACAATGTTACTTTTAGCCAAGTTAGCTTACTAAGCTCAAACTCATCCAGCCTTCCATTGTGCTTCGCACAGTTCTTGAGCATCAAAACAATAAAAGCTACACACTGCTAACTGTTTTCTACAGTGCCACTAAGTATTATTTTCCAAAACAATACATTTCTGTAATATTTTAAGTTTAAGCAGAGTTTATTTTTTAAAATTTTGTATCGATAGCAGGGGTGGGGGTCCTCCCTGACTTAAGGATTCAGCCTCTATGACTTACAGTCTTGGTTCATAGAAAGGCTTGGAGAGAGAATGTATAGGACTCTGTATGGGTTGGTACAACAGTCAGGTATCATGGGTAAACACAGAAGATAATTGCTGGGACATGCGTGGGATACCAGGGGTCACCAGGGATTTCTGGGGACTGTGAAAATTGCTTTAACTCTCATTGACTCTCAGAGGAATTGAGGTAACTGAGAATTGGCCTATGGGTCCAAAGCATGATATACACCATCACTACTGAGTATTATACTCCAAATGCCATAGTAAAAGATATTGTGGGATGATTTCTTTAAAAGAATTGCTTGTTTGAAGGGATGGGGAAATGAATGGGATGGAGATGCATGATGTGAAAGACATAGAAAATAAATAAAAAGAAAGTTAAAAAGAAAAGTTGCCAGCTGGTGGTAGTGCACACCTTTAATCTCAGCACTCAGGAGGCAGAGGTAGGTGGATTTCTGTGAGTTCAAGCCCAACCTGGTCTACAGAGTGAGTTCCAGGACAACCAAGGCTGTTACACAGAGTAACCCTGTCTGAAAAAAAGCACACACACACACACACACAAAAAGCAGGGGGCGTTGCTTGTTGTATAAGTAGTGATGTTCTTGTAGTAAAGATTATTTACATGACAGATTATTTACTGAAAAATTGGATAATATATGTATTGTGCTATATAATAAGAAAATGAACCCTACCTGAGATATATACAAATGCACATAGGTATGTTTTTAATTAAAAATAAAAATCAGCAAACCATAAGACAATAAATAATTATCTATCTATCTGATAGATGATAAATTAAGGAGTCAGGCACAGAAGCAAGACGTGTGTGTGTGTGTGTGTGTGTGTGTGTGTGTGCACACGCATGTGCACGCATATGTATACATACACATTTTCAAGTAATAATTTGGAAGCACATAAATTTATTATAGTCTTCAAGTTAACTAAAAGGAATGAGCTCCTAGAAAGAAAAGACAGCACACGAGCCTGCATATAAAGGTGATACTGGTTACACAGACGAGATTATTCCCATCTACTTTAAGACCAGTAATTTGACTTGTGAGAATTCATAATCATTAGGTTGCTAGTTTGATAAGGAGACTGTCGGTGCAATGTGGGATTAAGTTCATGGGTCATTACATTTGTGCTAGTTGAGAACCACTTAACATTCTTTCAATGATTTCCCAAGCCAAATCACAAAAAGAAACAGGAAGAAAAACAAGGACAACAATCTGATAACAAAACATAAAATCCCCAAAGCCTTGAATGAGAGAAAAGACATGCAAACAATGCCAGAAGTTTCACTTAAGGCAACATCAGTGCGTAACACGGCATAGCCATCACTCTGAAAAAACAAACCCATAAGGCTTTAGATAGCTGCCCAGTTATGAGAGACTAATACACGACTCTCACTTCACGATGGGCCAAGTGGAACAAAAGGAAGTGATCATAGTTAACAATCTAACAATGTAAACATAAGGTAGAAGTCTTTTGTTTCTATATCAAACATTGCACCTTGATTGCCGAAGATATTTTCAAAGGCACCTGCAGCTGTTAAAAATGTTGGGTGTCAGTGGAAACATCCATGCAGCTTTCAGATACAGTCCAGGGCCTGAGAGCTGCTCATGTCACTGTGACCTTCAGCGTCCTCTGACAGAATTGTGAGGAAGGACATTGCGCTGACAATGCACAGTGAGAAACGCTTTGGTGCTGAGGTTGATTCTGAAAGCTTTCTAAGCAGCCCTGATTTTCTTTTCTGCTATGATCATTCAACCATCTTCTGAATATTGTGTCAGTAAGTGTGTTCATATTTTAGTTACATATTGTGTGTTAGTGATGCTTGGATGGTTATCTATTTCTAACTTCAGACATCTTCCTGGAAGTGGCTGTTTTGTGGGGACACTGTTGACATCCTTTACGAGGTTCTAATACAGGGCTCTAGAATACCAGATAGAATTTGTGCTTCCAGCTTTTCCACAGAATGAAACAAAGTAATAAAAAGTGATGTCTTTCTCACCTGTAATGTCAACAACATTTTTCTAAATGGCTTTACCTATAGATAGTATATACTGTGAGACAGTGCCAGGCTAGTTAGACTGTGCTCAAACTATGTCAGAGGTTATATTAGTGGACAGTACACAGCACCTGGCTGACCTCTGAATGTCCTGTCAGTCCACTGCTTACAACATCCTGGCAATGAAACCAGATGTTTGCTCACAGACTGGAAATGTTTCTCATTTCTCCAGAATATTTTGTCTGCAGGTGCCACAGACTCAAAATGGATGTTACCCGTGATAGGGGAGCTGTTACAGAATCCAGTCATTGCACAAGGCACCTGGAAGTTTGTGAAGGTTGGCTCCTGTGGGTAGCTTGTCAAGTGTGTGCTTCCCAGCAGCATCCAGGATACTTGCTGGGTGCTGAGATGAGCACTAATTTTATGAGGGGACACCCCTTACATTTTGTAGAATGCTTGTGCCACACACAAAGTGGGAAGGGTGTGATGAATGTTCTGTCTATTTGGGATTCTACCTGAACACAGAATCAGTTGAAGGGCTTAAAGGCAGATGTGCTTTCAGTATGCCACCACAGACATTTATCTTAGGTAAAGCTAATTTTAATAACAGCAACCCAAAAGGCATCTCTATAAGGTTTCCTTGGCTACATCATTGCAAAGAAGTGCAATTACCATCTGGCAATCAATATGGTGCTGTTTTCAAGTTTGGAATTTCTCAGAGTTGTCATTTCTTCATCCTCACATTTGTTTCATGAACACGACTCCAGATATTATACGCCTTGTTATATGTCAACATACAATGTTAGTCAGGTTTCCATCACTATCACATAATTCTTGTGGTAACTGACTTGTGAAAAGAAAAGGTTCCTCTGGCTCACAGTTTTGGTTTTCTAGTCCATGGTTTATTGGCCACATTGTTTGCTGCCTGTGGTGAGACAGCGCATCACAGAAGGAATATGGCAGACGAAACCAGGAAGCAGAGGGGAAGGGTCAAGTCCCACAATTCCCTTAGGGGATGATCTTCCAGCAACCTAAAGAAGCAAAACCAGGCCCTCTCAGTGAGGTTCCCATCACCTTCCAAGCTGTGGACCGAGACTTTAACACAGGGTCCTCTGGAGGAAACGCTGGTGGCAGGTTTCAAAGGAGGCCTGTTGTATACCCCATAAGCATATTCCACTCTACTTTCTTCCTTTTAATTTTGTGAAAAACAGTCTTAAAAAATAAATCGTTGCTGGCCCTTACCCTAGATCCCACCCCTGGGCGCCAGCCACCCCTGGGAAGACCTGCTCACCTTGGCCCCAGATTCTGGCCAGCGGGCAGGCTCCCTTCTACCCCCGCCCCTACCGGGAAGCCCCCCCTTCTCCAAGATTCCCTGCAGTCTCCAAGCCCTGCCCCCAAATCCAAAATCCCTGGAGACCCCCGCCACTTCCTGAGACTTAGAGACCGGCCCCAGCTCCCATCCTGCCCCGGACTTCCCTTCTGGACAAAGACAAAGCCCTGCCCCCAAATCCAAAATCCCCGGAGACCTCCGCCACTTCCTGAGACTTCGAGACCGGCCTCAGCTCCCATCCTGCCCCGGACTTCCCTTCTGGACAAAGCTCCCATCCTGCCCCGGACTTCCCTTCTGGACAGAGAGCTACCATCTTGCCTCGGACTTCCCATCTGGACAATAACTCCCATCCTGCTTCGGCTTTCCCATCTGGACAACAGCTCCCAACCTGCCTCGCACTTCCCATCTGGGCAAGAGAGTCCCATCTGGACAAGAGAGAGAGAGACTTCCCGAATCTGTCAGCTCTTTCTACACCAAGTGCACCAATAAGACCAAGATCGAGCACAAGGAGATGGGCAGACGTCAAGGCAGAAGTACATACAACAAAATGATGAGCAATACAGCATCACCAGAACCTAGCCCTCCTCCAACATCTAGAGCTAATCATCAAAAAATGGAAGAAGCAGAAGAAAACAGCCTTATGAATAACATCATGAAGAAGGTAGAGGCTTATATAGAGGAACAGACAAAAAAATGGCAAGAACGCTGTAAAAACCTAGAGGAAAGGTCAATTAAATTAGAAGAAAACAATAAAGTCCTGGAAGAAAACAATAAAGCACTGAAAGAAAGCCATGAAAAAGCAATGAAACAGGTCCAAGACCTGCAAAGGGAGATAGAAAAAATGAAGAAGACACAAACAGAGGGAATGCTGGAAATAGAAAATCTAGGTAAACGATCAGGAACTTCAGATGCAAGTATAACCAACAGAATGCAAGAGATGGAAGAGAGGATCTCTGGCGTTGAAGATAAGGTAGAAGAAATAGATTCATCAGTCAAAGAAAACACTAAAGCCAATAAAGTCATGACCCAAAATGTCCAAGAAATCTGGGACACCATGAAAAGACCAAACCTGCGAATAATAGGGATAGAAGAAGGAGAAGAATACCAACTTAAAGGCACAGAAAATATATTCAACAAGATCATAGAAGAAAACTTTCCCAACTTAAAGAAGGAAATGCCTATGAAGATACAAGAAGCCTATAGAACACCAAACAGACTAGACCCCCAAAAAAAGTCCCCTCGCCACATAATAATTAAACAACTAAACATACAGAATAAAGAAAGAATATTAAGAGCAGCAAAGGAAAAAGGCCAAGTGACCTATAAAGGCAAACCCATCAGAATAACACCCGATTTCTCAATGGAGACTTTGAAAGCCAGAAGAACATGGACAGATGTAATGCAGACACTAAGAGACCATGGATGCCAGCCTAGACTAATATACCCAGCAAAACTTTCAATCATCATAGACGGAGTGAACAAGACTTTTCAAGACAAAGCCAGATTTAAACAATACTTATCCACAAACCCAGCCCTACAGAAAGCACTAGAAGGAAAATTCCAACCCAAGGAATTCAGATACACCCTTGAAAACACAGGCAATAGATAACACCACAGCAGTAAACCCTAAAGATAAGAATACAGACACACTACCACCAAAAAATAACAGGAATGAACAACCACTGGTCATTAATATCTCTTAATATCAATGGACTTAATTCACCTATAAAAAGACACAGGTTTACAGAATGGATACGAAAGCAGGACCCATCTTTCTGTTGCATACAAGAAACACACCTCAAATACAAAGATAGACACTACCTAAGAATAAAAGGCTGGGAAAAGACTTTCCAATCAAATGGTCTTAAGAAACAAGCGGGTGTAGCCATCCTGATATCCAACAAAATAGACTTCAAACTAAAATCAATCAAAAGAGACCTAGAAGGGCATTACATATTCATCACAGGAAGGATCCACCAAGAGGAAGTTTCAGTTCTGAACATTTATGCCCCAAACACAAGGGCATCCACATATGTAAAAGAAACACTACTAAAGCTTAAACCACATATAAAACCCCACACATTAATAGTGGGAGACTTCAACACCCCACTTTCACCACTGGACAGATCTTCTAAATGGAAACTTAACAGAGAAATAAAGGACTTAACTGATGTCATGACCCAAATGGACTTAATTGATATCTACAGAACATTCCATCCTAACAAAAAAGAATATACTTTCTTCTCAGCACCCCATGGAACCTTCTCCAAAATCGACCACATACTTGGCCACAAAGCAAATCTCAACAGATACAAAACAATTGGAATAGCCTCCTGTGTTCTATCAGACCACCAAGGTTTAAAGTTAGATTTCAACAACAACAAAAACTACAGAAAACCTACAATCTCATGGAAACTGAATAATGCTCAACTGAGTCACCAATGGGTTAGGGAAGAAATAAAGAAAGAAATTAAAGAATTCCTAGAGATCAACGAAAATGAAGACACCACATACCCAAACCTATGGGACACTATGAAAGCAGTGCTAAGAGGGAAATTCATAGCACTAAATGCTCACATAAAGAAGTTGGAGAAATCTCACACTAGTGACTTAACTGCACACCTGAAAGCTCTAGAACAAGAAGAAGCAAAGTCTCCCAGGAGGAATAGACGCCAGGAAATCATCAAAGTGAGAGCTGAAATTAATAAAATAGAAACAAAGAGAACAATACAAAAAATCAATGAAACAAAGAGTTGGTTCTTTGAGAAAATCAACAAGATAGACAAGCCCTTATCCAAACTAACCAAAAGACAGAGAGAGAGCATCCAGATTAACAAAATCAGAAATGAAAAGGGGGACATAACAACAGACATTGAGGAAATCCAGAGAATCATCAGGTCATACTTCAAAAGCCTCTATTCCACAAAACTGGAAAATCTAAAAGAAATGGATAATTTTCTGGATAAGTACCACATACCTAAGTTAAATCAAGACCAGATAAACTATTTAAATAGTCCAATAACACCTAAGGAAATAGAAACAGTCATTAAAAGTCTCCCAACCAAAAAAAGCCCAGGGCCAGATGGTTTCAGCGCAGAATTCTACCAGATCTTCAAAGAAGAGTTAATACCAATACTCTCTAAATTGTTCCACACAGTAGAAACAGAAGGAACATTACCAAACTCCTTCTATGAGGCTACAATTACCCTGATTCCTAAACCAAACAAGGATACAACAAAGAAAGAGAACTACAGACCGATCTCCCTCATGAACATTGATGCAAAAATACTCAATAAAATACTGGCAAACAGACTCCAAGAACACATCAAAACAATTATCCACCATGATCAAGTAGGCTTCATCCCAGGGATGCAAGGGTGGTTCAACATACGAAAGTCCATCAATGTAATACACCATATAAACAAACTGAAAGAAAAAAACCACATGATCATCTCACTAGATGCAGAAAAGGCATTTGACAAAATCCAACACCCCTTCATGATAAAGGTCTTGGAGCGATCAGGAATACAGGGAACATACCTCAACATAATAAAGGCAATTTACAGCAAGCCAACAGCCAACATCAAATTAAATGGAGAGAAACTCAAAGCAATTCCACTAAAATCAGGAACGAGGCAAGGCTGTCCGCTCTCCCCATACTTATTCAATATAGTACTTGAAGTTCTAGCCAGAGCAATAAGACAGCATAAGGAGGTTAAGGGGATACAAATGGGAAAGGAAGAAGTCAAGCTTTCCCTATTTGCAGATGACATGATAGTATACTTGAGTGACCCCAAAGATTCAACCAAGGAACTGATACAGCTTATAAACACCTTCAGCAACATAGCAGGATACAAGATCAACTCAAAAAAATCAGTAGCCCTCCTATATACAACTGATAAACAGGCTGAGAAGGAAATCAGAGATACATCACCCTTTACAATAGCCACAAATGACATAAAATACCTTGGGGTAACGCTAACCAAGCAAGTGAAGGACCTATATGACAAGAACTTCAAGTCCCTGAAAAAAGAAATTGAAGAAGATGTCAGAAAATGGAAAGATCTCCCATGCTCATGGATAGGCAGGACTAACATAGTAAAAATGGCAATTTTACCAAAAGCTATCTACAGATTCAATGCAATCCCCATCAAAATACCAACACAATTCTTCACAGACCTGGAAAGAATAATACT
>CABHPH010130187.1:4855-39436 GCA_902168325.1 Peromyscus nudipes
CACACACACACATGCATATAAATAAAAATAAATATTTTTAAAACTTTAATTAGAAAGAAAGAAAATGAAGAGCCAAGGTCTTAATAGGCCTTTCAAGAACATGGCTCAAATGACTTCACTTCCTTCCTGCAGACACCCAGGCAAAAACGCCTTTGCCAAGTGACATTTTCGCGTTACACCCTCGGTGTCTACTGGCAGGAGAAATAACTGCGTGTATAGTCATCTGACAGCACTGTCAGCTTTCCGTTGCTGTGACAGAATATCTGAGATGGATCGACTTAAGAAGAGGGAGGGTTTGTTGTAGGCTGGGGCTTCAGAGGTTTAACATATATATTATACGTGTATAATGTTTATATATTAAATAATATATATTTATAAAATCGTATAATATATTATACATACACACACGTGCACACACACACGTGCACACACACACGCGCGCACACACACACACACACACACACACACACACACATATATATCCCTGGAAAAAACTACCACTAAGGGCTGGAGAGGTGACATGAGGAGTAAGGAGCACCTGCTGCTCTTGCAAAGGATAGAGGTCTATTACCAAACCCACATGTGGCAGCTCACAGTTGCCTACAACCCCAGCTCCAGGGAATGTGACGCCCCCTTCTGGCCTCAGTGAGTACTACAGACAGTGTGGTGTATATACGAACAAAAAGGGAAAACAGTCATGTGCATAAATAAAAGTATTTTTTTAGAAAATAAAAATGACCACACATGGTATTGTCTGATATAATCATCTATGCTAATTATATAAAAGAGGACCCCTGGATGTGGTAGCATGTGCCTATAACCCCAAGGTTTAGGAGGAAGAGGCAGAAATATCAGGAGCTCAAGGTCATCATCAGCTACACAGCAGCTTCAAGGTCAACTTGAGCTACAGGAGATCTTGTTTCCTTCAAAAAAAAAATGGGACAAATTTTTCTCTGGAAGTTCTGATATATTTCATGTTATCACATAGTGGTAATTATATAAACCAGAGGTCCTCAACCTGTGGGTCACGACCCCTCTGGGGGTCAAATGACCCTTTCATAGGGGCCACCTATGACCATCGGAAATATCAGATATTTACTTTACAACTTATGACAGTAGCAAAATTACAGTTATGAAGTAGCAGTGAAAATAATTTTATGGTTAGGGGTCACCACACCATGAGGAACTGTACTAAAGGGTATTATTAGGAAGTTTGAGAACCGCAGATATAAACTACTCTGTCCCTCTTTCTCCTTGGCTGCCAGGGAGCTCAGAGTCGTATCTGATAATCCACTACGGTAGCAGCATAACCAGGATGACGGCAGGGTGTCTGACTCCAACTTGTTCCTCTGTCTCCTTTTTTTTTTAAAAAATTCCCTAATTCAACTTTAACAAAAATTATTGTTTCTTTTGGAACTCATTATTTAAAAAAATTGGAAGGGGGCTGGAGAGATGGCTCAGCGGTTAAGAGCACTGGCTGCTCTTCCAGAGGACCTGGGTTCAGTTCCCAGCATCCCCATGGTAGCTCACAACTTGTAAGTCCTGTTCCAAGAGATCTGACACCTTCACACCAATGCACACAAAATAATTTTTTTTAAAGATTTTTTTAAAAGTGGGAGTAGGCAGGACGTAAGTTATAAGGAGACTATCAACCCCCCTCATTTTATAGTTAAGAAAACTCAAGTCCTCTATTAGTTAGATGGCTGTCAGTCTATTACTCAGCATGCACAAGTGACTCCACACTCCACTGTAAGCTCTGCAGAACCATATTTACTTATGAGCTCCTAGTGGCCAGCCTAGGTTGGCCATGCAGTAGGTGCTTAATAAATGCACATTAGTTGAGAACAGTTTGTAATCTACAAGGTAAGGGGCCCTTTTGCATGGAACAAGATCTGGCAGGCTGCAGGACATGACCTCCGCCTCTCCCACCACACCCGAGTACCACCAGCACCTGGACTCTCAGGGCCAGGCGTGCCTTAGTCTCCACCCTTCCGCACTGGCCCTCTTACTCTGTCCAATCCGTTTCCAAATGTTTTTGAGTTTCGCCCTGGGTGGGGACTGTACACTTGAGCTCCTGTCCCTGAGATGTCTAGGGGCTAGGGAATGGTGTCACCTTTTGACCCCTGAACAGCACCCAAAAAGAGCTACTCATTAGTGGTAACTGATACAGGGCGGACCTCGGTCCGGGCTGTCTCCTTTGACTGAGTTCGTGTGCTCCTGGCTAGGCGGGGACAGCAGAATCTGAGAGAATCAACTTCGACTCTCCATCAACTTTCTGGTTTTTGAGATAGGGTCTCACTATGTAGCCCAAGCTGATGTTAGCCCTCCTGCCTGTTTCAGCGCTGGGAAGAGCAAGGCAAAGCAAAGGTCAAGTCGGACACAGCAGGGGGGACCCGGCTTCACTGAGTGCCTCTTTCTACAGCACCCCACAGTAAGCCGCTTTCCACCAGACTGTCACCCCTGCACTCTGCACTCCAACTCTCCACCTTGCCTCTTGCCCGTGAAGCTTCTAGAAGGATGTCTGGGCAAGGCTTTCTGACCCAGATTTGCTGGCCTTTTGGGCAACCTGGGTTGAGAAACTGACAGGGCAAGCCAAGCTTGAGGACCACACCTTTTAAACTGCCGGGAACCACAGACCTGGGCTCTCCCCAGCCAGGGAAGTTAGGACCTCAGCCTTCTGCAAAGATGGGCTAGCTGCCCCTAAGGACAATCCCACTCCAGCAAGACTTTCTGTCCTTCTTTCTCACCCGGATTGGCAGTTCCTCCGTGCAGCCTCAGGGGAAACGCTGCTGCAAGGTGGCAAGAGTCCCGTGTGGACTCGGCCTCGATCTCGGAGGTGGAGGGTCTGCCTTGCTAACTGCGACCCCCACAGGGTTCCCACATGTCCAGATGGGGACCGTTCATGTTGCTCAGGCCTCGGAAGAGAGTGATGTGATTCAAACAGGGCCAGGGTTCACATCCTAGAGTTCTTGGTGTCAGAACTGCCAGCTTGGGTAAAAGTCCAGGGTCTGAACTTTCTGGAAACCCTCCCGTGCTTCACTGAGAAGCTGATCTGTCACCAGTACCAGGCACACGGTTGGCTCCTGCAGGACCAGGATGAGTTCCCCTTTTGAGTCCTAGCAGTCACACAAATGTTAAATGACAAGTGTCCCTGCTGCTACCTATCATTTCTCTCTTTTTCTTTCTTTTTATTTATTTTTGCAGATAGGACCTCACCACTTACCCCAGGTTGGCCTCAAATGAGAGCTCCTCCTGCTTCAGCCTCTAATGCTGGGATTCCAACATGTACCACCATGCTTGGCTTCTCTCTCTCTCTCTCTCTCTCTCTCTCTCTCTCTCTCTCTCTCTCTTTCCTCTTCCATTTTTTTCAGTGCTTGGATCAAACCTGCTGTCTTGTATGTGCTAGGCAAACATTCTGCCTCTGAGCTACATTCCCAGCTCTGACAACATACTCCCATCGTGACAAAGCCTAGGTGTTTAGAGTTGGGGTTTGTATGCAGCTGAAGGCTGATAGGGCACCAGAAGACCACATTAAACAGTTATTGCTGTGATGGGCTGTCAGTGCTCGCTCAAGTCATAAATACACACACAATTCACAGACTATCACAGGTTTGTAGTCAATAAAATGTGTTCTTACCTTCGTCATGGAAAGACACCAATTATTCCATTACAATCAAGATTTTTAACATAATTTTGTCTTGTTGGCCATCAAATTTGACAGCCTTTTGGACTCATTATAGTTCTTGTGGCTTTTTATGAATTTCTGTTTATTATAACCAACTTCTCGAGGCAATAGGAGGACACAGAGCTAAGCCCTGGATTTTATGTATCATGTACAAGCAAAATAACCAAGTGGTATATGATAAATTATTGCTGTTGTGAAAAAAGGTTTAAAAAATGTTTCTGTTTGGTGCTATAAACTGCTATCACTTAAGCCAAACTAAAGATTCTAAAAGCAATATCTAGATTGTAGTATCATACATGTGTAGGTGAGCAGTGCTCATCCATTTTGTAGTTAGGACCACTTTACACTTCTAATAACTACCGAGGTCCTCAAGGAGCAGTATTTATTGATTTGCTTGTTTTTGAGACTCGTGTAGCCCAGGCTGTCTCAAACTCCCTATGCAGCTGAGGATGACCTTACATTCCTGATCCTCCTGCTTCTGCTCCCTGAGTTCTAGGATTATAGGTGTGTGCCACTACACCCAGTTTATGCGGTGACAGGCAGGGGTCAAACCCAGGGTTTCACACATGCTAAGCAAGTAGTCTGCCAATAAAGCCACATCCCCACCACACACTGGCCACTCTTAGCACAGCACACAGGGGACTAGGAGATGTGACTTGGCAGAGAGCACATTCTTAGCATTGGCAAGGCCCTGAGTTCAATCCCTAAACATCGGAAATGAAACCACAGGCAAGCACATGCTCCGTTAGTCATCAGGGCTGCAGTGACATCACATGCCAACCTGCTTCTGGAAAACTCCACTGTGCATTCCGCAACCGGTGCGGAATGGGCAAATGACATCTTACATTATTCAGAAAATGGTCCTGACTTCTTAGATCCCCGTGGAAGAGCTCAGTAGCTGCCAAGATAGTTAGACCACACTTTAGAAATGCCTGTGTGAGCACTGTAAAGGGCTGATGTGCCCAGACTTATAAACGTACAAATAAAAGAATGATAAGAATTTATCCTGAGCCAGGTGTGGCGTAAGTGCACCAGTAAACCCAGCACTTGGACAGTGAAGGCAGAGGAACTGTGAGTTTGAGGACCCTGCCTCCAAACAAAACAAACAACAAAACCCACAGCACTGGATGATAATTCCTCAGTGGTCACATGCACCTTTGTGAAAGCCGTTCTGACCCATCCCATAGCCAGAGCATGCCCCGAAGCAGGAAATGATACTGCATTAGGAAGGAGTCGGACCCTTGCCCGCTTCTAGGAGGAAGGCTTAGCCGGGTGAGTTAGACACATAGCTTTGTTTTGTAGGATTTTCTTTTTTTTTTTAAATTAGCATAGACGTTATTAGATGTCATTATGGCATTTTTTAAAAAAGATTTATTTATTTATTATGTATACAGTGTTCTGTCTACATGCATGCTTGCAGGCCAGAAAAGGGCACAAGATCTCATTATGGATGGTTGTGAGCCATCATGTGGTTGCTGGGAATTGAACTCAGGACCTCTGGAAAAAAAGCCAGTGCTCTTAACCACTGAGCCATCTCTCCAGCCCCCCATTATGGCATTTTTAAGCAAGTGTGTTTCCTGCTTCTCCTCCTCATTCCACCCTGTCTCCCTTCCCCCACCTCTCACTCCCCCTCGCCTTCTCCCCAAGCCCAGATTCTTCCTTTTCTTTGCTCTATGTGTTTTTGCACACCTCAGATCTTCCTCATCATTTCTTCTTTTTCCTTTCATTTTGGAGATTATAATTACATCGTTTCTCCTTCCCTTTTCTCCTCCAAACCGTCTTTGCTTTCTTTCAGATTCAAGGTCTGTTTTTTTCTTTAATTGTTGTCCATACTTGATATATAAAATCTCCTGCTCGGTCTGTGTCATGCCTCTTGCACGTGTGTTTTCAGGGCTGACACTTGGTGCTGGATAACCACTTGGTGCGTCTTCTCTGGGGAAGACTGCCTCTCCTGGCCTCTGCATTCCTTGGTTACCTGTAGTTCTTTGTCTGGGGTTTGCCTTGTGGTCTCTCCTCATCCACTTTAGCATGTCCAGTGTTGTCTCACATCTGGGCAGTCATGTTGGTGAGAATTTGGGGGTGTAGCTTCTGACATTCCTAGGAGACAGTCTCACAGCAAATGCTCTGGTCCACTGGCCCTCACAGTCTCTCCACCCCTCTTCCACAGTGTAGAGGGGGAGGGGTAACAAGGACCTCGTCGCTTGTTTTCACTCTCTTGGTCTCCTTTCCAGTTTTTTAGGTTTTTAGCCATACTTGAAGGGGTGTGTGCGTGTGTGTGTGTGTGTGTGTGTGTGTGTGTGTGTGTGTGTGTCAGAGGACCTTGGGTGTTGTTCCTCAGACACCACTCCTTGAATAAAGTAGGCTGGTTGACCAGCAGGCCCCAGGGGTCCACCTTTCTCCAACTCCCCAGTGTTGGGATTATAAACATTTGCCACCTGCCTGTTTCTGCTTTTGTTTTTGTTTTTGTTTTGACAGAATTTGGATTCTGTCACAGGCTTTTACGCTTGTGCACCAAGTGCTTTATGGACTGAGCAATCTCTAGCCCCCAAATGTCATTGTTGCTGCCTGCCTCCTCCCCTTCCTCCTCCTTTTTGAGACGGTCTCACTGTGTTGCACCCTGAGCTCCAGGGTTCAAGCAACCCCTCCTGTCTCAAACTCCCGAGGAGCTGGGACCACAGATACACATTAGCACACCCAGCAAAATGGGTGTTTTCATCATCCGGTCTACTTTGAAACTTCTTGGCCCCACGGGGCAGGAACAAGATTTCCCGGTGTGAGTGCTCTGCAGCCTTTTGCTTTGGATGTGGGGTGAGAGATGTGGAGAAGCGCCCTGCTGGGGTCTGACTGCCACTGGTCACGGGAGTGGATGCCCACGGTCTAGGCCATACTGCCTCCTGAGTGTCAGCCTCTCCATTTGTCTCCTGAGTGTGAGCGTGCTTGAGACATGGTGGAGCACTGGTCAGAGTGGGAGCCTGTCTGGTCTGGTACGGGAATGGGACACAGAGCCACAGACCCCATCACCGAAGAGAGCTCAGAGGCAGGTGGCTGGCACCAATCACGTGGCAGATCTTCTGTACAACACGCTCTTGGCTTATCTGGGCCCTTCTAGGACCTTGAGGAGACTTCAACTGCATTCCCATGGCCATGGGGTTTGTAAACATTGTCACTTGTCATTTGTATCTGTAAGAGCTCACTTCAGACTGTTCAAGCTTCAGACCTGCACACTGGGACTCTTCTTGGAAAGAGCACTGAATTTGTTAGACTAACTGTGTGACCCCAGACTCAGCAGCTGCAGCCTATTACCTGTTGGGTTGTTCAAAGACTTGACACACTTTGGACTGTAAACTTCAGAGCTGTAGCCCAGCCTCTTAGAGCTCCATTTTCTGTAACCATGACAACCAGACATCCATCCCTCACTGCTTTCCAAATGGGTTCTGTGCATGGCTGAAGGGCGGGCCCTGCCTTACTCACCTTCCTGCCCTGACCCACAATTCACCAGGTGTCGAGGAGACGAGCACCTGCCTCCAGGCTGTGCTGATGAAGGTGGTTGTCACATGTGCTTTGGAGGCCAGCAGTCCAATGGCAGAGGCTCCACCACTTGGAACCAGGAAACACAGGTAAGCCACTAACATACACAGGGAGCTGTGACGCTTCTAGCTCCCTCCCCATGTCGTTCACAGGATCTGACAGGCTCACCCGTGGAAGGCACTTGACACAGGGCAACAGAAAGCACTTAGTAAATGCTAGGGATTACTCACAGTCCTAGGTATGCAACTTTACTTGTGGACAGAGAGATTTCTCATAAGTCAAGTTCTAGCTTGGCCAGGGCAAGGACGGTATCTTGCTTGTGTTCCCACGGTAATGGCCTCCTGACGATGCCAGATGGATCACCCCAGAACCCTTCCCTGCTCCTCCTGTGCTACGTGTGACCCAAGCTAGCCCTAGGCCTTCTGCAGGTCTACACATCACCCAGCGCTGGCTACACGGAGCCCATCCTTCCTCCTTCTACAGCATCCTCCAGAAACAAGCCCGAGGAACGCTTTCCCTTTTTGTTTTTAAACAATTATTTACAAACCAAACCTGCTAGATGTGAATTTTCCTTTTTTAATGAAATAAAATTCACACGACGTAAAAATTACCCTGTACAGTTCAAGGCTGTGTGTGGCAGTCCATGTGTTTTGAAGGTAGAGGTGGGAAGGTCAAGAGTTCAAGGTAAGCCTCAGCTACATAGCAAGTTTGAGAACAGCCCAGGCTATGGGAGACCCCATCTCAACAAACAAATAAGAATAAATAGATAAATAACAAACTATAGTTAGTGGGTTTGGGTACATCTATACAGCTGAGCAACCATCACTGAAATTTCATTCCAGAACATTGGTCATGACTCTTAAAAAACCCTCCATACACACTGACAGTCACATTCTGGTCTCCTTTTTTCTGTCTCCTAGCAACTGCTTACTTATTGGCCATCTCTGGATTTGCTCGCTCAGAATTTCCCATATACATGGAATCACAGGATATGTGTCCTTTTTGTGACTGGCTTATATCTGGCATGTTGTTATCACAATTCATCTGTGTTGGAGCACACGCCAGCATTCCCTTCCTCTTTGGGGTTAAGTAGTTCACTGTGTGGAGACATCACTATCCATTCTCCTGGTGACAGGCCTTGGGTTGATCCCGCCTATGGGCTATTATGAAAAATGGTGCTATGAACCTTGACACACTGTCCTTGTTTAAGTCCCTGTTTGCAGCTCCTTGCAGCGTGAACCTAAGTGTTGATGTGTCGGATCACATGACCAGGCTTTTTCTTTTTGTAGTTGTTGTTGTTGAGAAATCGCACACTGTTTGAGCCATTTTACACTCCCACAAGCGATGAATGAGGGCTGCCATTTCCCACATCTTGCCACGGCAAGATGTTTTTGTGTTTGTTTGAAATAGCTGTTTGGATGGACTTGAAGCAGTAGGCTGTTGTGGTTTTGCTTTGCGTTTCCCTAGTGACGAATGATGCCTGAGTGTGTTCTTGTGGGCTCTCATTAACCATTTGTATATGTATTTTAGAGAAACATCGAGTCAAATCCTTTGCCCACTTTGAAACTGAGTTGATGTAATTGTTGAATTGCAAGCATTCTTTTTTTTAAGCATTCTTATATATTTTAATATATTAAACGTATGATTTGACAATACTGTCTCTCATTTTTTGAGGGTCTTGTTGTTGCTGTTTGCTTGTTTGTTTATTTGGTTTGGTTTTTGATAAAATATCTCACGTATTCCAGGCTGGTTTCAAACACGCTATGTAGCTGACTGAGGCTGGCCTTGAACTCCTGATCCCCTGCCTCCACTCCCCAAATCCCTGGGATTATAGGCTTGCACCTTTTACTCTCATCACAAAAGTTTTCTCTCTTTTTTAAAAAAAAAATTAAGGGTTGAGGATTTAGCTCAGTGGTAGAGCGCTTGCCTAGCAAGTGCAAGGCCCTGGGTTCGATCCTCAGCTCCAAAGGGAAAAAAAATTAAAAAAAAATTTTAAAAAATATTTTTAGTTATGTGTATGTCTGTGTGGGTATGTGCACATAAATGCAATGTCCTTGGAGGCCAGAAGAGGGAGTTGGATCCCCTGTAGCTGAAATTCCTGGTAGTTGTGAGCCGTCCAACGTGGGTGCTGGCATAAGAAATACCAAATATAAGTCTTTTCTATCAAATACTATCAAACTTGTGTTTACAACAAGGAATTTAAATCTTTTTCTCTTCTTCACTTCGTAAGACTTTTATGCAAATGTGTCAACCAACACACACACACACACACACACACACACACACACACACACACCTGCACCCCTGGTAAAAATCTTTGTTTACACAAAAGCCTCTGGTAATCTCTAGGAATCTGATGGCCTGGAGCTGTGACTCCCTTCCCCTCCTCTCTCATTTCCTGCTTGCCAATCCTTTGAGAGTAGCCAATCGGATAAGACTGAAGTGGGACCCCAGCTAATTCAGGAAAGGACACAGTCCCCACCAGGGTTAAAAAACAAAACTGAGTGCACTTCCTGTCTCTATCCGCTCTCCCAGACCTTTGATCAAGAATCAAGTCTCCTTATCCAGGCACCTTAATTGGAGCGGAAGTCTCCTTCTTGCTAACCTGGACTTATCTTTAACACTGGGAACTGAATTTAGGTCCTCTGGAAGAGTAGTGTTTGTTTGTAAACACCAAAACATCTCTCTATCCCCCCAGTGTTCTTTTTTTTTTTTTAATTTTTGTGGTGCTGGGGAAGGAATCCAGGGTCTTGCCCATGCTAGGCAAGGGCTCTCCTAATGCCCTACATCCTCAGCCCATAAAAGTTTTTAACTCTTTATGAAATCTAACTCCTCCTCCTTCTTGTGTCTTAAATGTCTAAATTGCCCAAATTGCCCAATTCAATGTCTCTGGGCTGCCAATTTGATCCCACTGGGTCAAATTAGGCACGTCTTTTTTATTCTATTTCCACAGTTTAGGTGCTTGATGCATAGTCCTGTAGTCAATTTTAGTACCAGGAAGTATGACTCCTATATCTTTGTTCATTTTCAAAACTGCTTTGGTCACTCTGCAACCTTATTTTATGTATTTGTTTTTGTTTCTTTTTGCATCGCTGAGGATTGAACCCAGGGCCACCCACATGATAGGCAAGCAAGCACTCTACTTTGAGCCATGCTCTAAGTTGCCCTTTCGGCCGTTCTGAAGCTTGAACCACTTACCCGGAAAGGAAATATACATGTATCTATTAACAAAATGCTCCATATTCAACTTAACCCCCAACTACCAGCTCCCCTAGGAAGCGCGTCCCAAACTCTCTTTACGGCCTTCGCCTTTCTCCTGATATCCTGCTAATGCTCCACTCACGGGGGCTGAGGGCTCGTACTCACACAAAGATGCCGGATCACTGGTGTCACAAAAAGACAAACTCGGCTAGGCAGGGATAGTTACTCATTTGGAAGTGTTTCCCTGGCCCCTGGCAGGGAGCCTGGGGCTGTGGTGGGGCTGAGGATATGCCAAATGAATGAATGAGTGGATGAATAAATGATTGACACTGAGTCACTCACACAGTTCATATTCTCATCAGAGCCTGGGCAGACGTTCTTAACAAAGAAGGACTTAGCAAACACGTTCATTAAGTCCGCGGCTACACCTCTATTGACAAGTGTAATGATATGTTGTTTCACCCGAGGTTTCCTTGGTTTATTATAGTCATTATAATGCCCGTCAATAGGAGAAAAATGTGCCCAAATTACTCGAGAAATTATGTATGAATTGCATACTCAGGCATTTCACAGCCAGGGCCCACCCTCAATCAATACTGCAACACAATAAAGGCTCTTATCAAAGCATTGGATCTTGCTTAAGACAAAAGATTATCAGTCTTCAAATTAGCACTGCAAACAAGACTCTCCATTAATATACTAATGATTTCCTTTGTTTAGAGGGGAAGGTCCTAGTCACTTCTAATACTTGCTTCACGGATGCATGCACATGCTTGTCGCTTAATCCTCTTCAGAGGCTGGGGTCACAGAGCTCTGCCCTGGAGGGGACGGCCCAAAGCACTCTTCTGAGTCAGTGGGGCAAGTGCTGGGCTGAGGAGGGGTGGGTAGGGAGGTGGGGAGATGTAAGGCCGTGTTGAACTGAGCCTTGAAGCCTGCCTGGGATTTCCTGAGGACTGGAGGCTCCAGTCAGGGACAGTGGGCAAGGTGTTCCAGGCGGAAGGAACACCCAGGGCAAGGGGAGTTCACAGGAACACACTGGACTCGGCTGCCGTGTGCCCACGCTCGGTGCATCATCTGCCGAGAATCAGGCAATGGTTAAGTCTGAAAGCTGTCATCTGTCTACCTGTGGCTGTCCTTACCCGAATCCCGTCATGCAGGCTCTCTGCCCAGCCTTGGCCTGGGCATTTTCTTCAGGATCCTTCTGCCCTGCAAACTCACTCAGCTCAGATCCCAGAAAGCCCGGTGAACCACGCCACAGGCCACGGATCCTGGGAAGTGCTGTCACACACAGAATTTTCCACCTGCCCCATGGGGCCTTCAGCTGACCAGCCAGGCCAAGAGGGCAGGGAGGGCCTCTCCCTGCTGCCTTGGATTTAATGCCTTGCTTAGAAGCTGTGCTTTCTTCTAGCAGCCGAGCCTTAATCGATCAACTTAGAATGTCAATTTGTAATTAAAGCGTACAGACATACATTAAAATGCACATGTCATTAGTGGGTAACTCGATGCAGCTTTCCCAGCCCAATGCGCCCCTGTCACCAGAACGCTTGTCCAGACACAGAACACGAGTAGGAGCACCCTAGATTCTTGGTCCCCTTCCAGTCCCCACCTCCCCCAAGGGTAACCTTTTCCTGGCTTGTGACAGCATAGATCCATTTCAACGAGGTTTGTGTTTTATATTATTTAAATATGGATTCTCTTCGAATTGACTTCTGTGTGTTCTGTGTGTAGATGTTCATGCACAGGTGAGTGCATGTGTCAGAGGACAACCTCAGATGTGGTCCCTCAGGTGCCATCCACCTCTCTGTCTGTCTCTCTGTCTCTCTGTCTGTGTCTCTCTCTCTCTCTCTCTCTCTGTCTCTCTCTCTCTCTCTCTCTCTCTCTCTCTCTCTCTCTCATTCTCTCTCTCTCACTGGCCTGGAACGTACCTAGTGGGCTGGACTGGCTGACCAAGGATCATGCTTCCTCTGTGCCATCACGCCTGGCTTTTGTCTGTTTGTTTTTTTACAAAGGTTCTTGGGATTGAACTCAACTCTCCATGCTTGTGAGGCAAGCACTCTTTATCCACTGACCTATGCCCTCAACCCCTGACTTTTTATTTTTAAGACAACGTCTTGCTGGCCTGAAACTTCCTTCAGCCTCTGTTGACTACAGCCCGGGGTCACAGTAGGTACCACCGCCCACCCACCTCCAGCTTTGGCACTTACTCATTTCTAAATGATTTATTTCTTATTTTGATTTATGAATATGTACGTGTGGCTGCTGTGCTGAGATGCACCATGTGTGTGCAGGTGCCCGAAGAGGCCAAAGGGCATTGGAATAGGCAGTGGTGAGCTGCTTGATGTGGGTGCTGGGAAACAAAGCCAGGGATCTCTGCAAAAGCAGTAAGCATCCTTAACCACCAAGCTGCCTCTCTAGCCTCTAGATCCAGTGTCAGCCATGATTAATGTGTTTCCCTGTTTCTTGTTAGCTAGAAGACTGTGGAGCAGGCTCAGATCTGTGGCAGATAGGAAGCCGGGTGGCCCGAGGTTGACAGAACTGAGGCTGTTTGATTACAGCTTCAAGTCAACGCAACCTTCAGAGCTTGGAGCTCTCAGTGAAATATGGCAAACTGTGAGTGATCCCTCCTCCCAGCCTTGGGGCAGCTGAGCTGGACCACTGGCCAGACGTCTCTAACTTTCCTTGCAGCCCCAAGAAGCCTCAGAGTTTGGGGGTGCCCTGGAACTGACTGCAGAGCTGTAGGGTATGAAGCCCTCCAGCAGGCTCCGCCCCCCACCCTCACTCTTTGCTCTTTACCCAGCAGTCTCCTGGCCACACTGTTGGGCAGGTCCTCTGGAGTGAAGTGCTCTGGGGCACTATGGAAACTCTTGACAGAGCTACGGTTTCTAGAACGTGTTCCCTGAAGCTCCAGGTAGCTCTCGCCACTCCAGAGAAAACCCCAGGACGCCTAAGGAACGTGACCTGGCCTGACTCCCAGAGCCCTCTGCTTCCTGGCCCCGCCCCTATTTCTGCCTACGACCTTAAGATGGGGAAAGTCCAGTGGAGGGACTCAGGGAGTCAAACTAGAGAGGGCAGGGACAGGATGGGGCTGAGGTAGACTTCATCAGAGAAAGGGTGTGGGAAATTGTAGATGGATTTTTCTTTTTTTTTTTTAATTTTTTTTTTTTTTTTTTTTTTTTTTCTGTGGTATGGTTTTTCTGTGTTGCTTTGCACCTTTCCTGGAACTCACTTGGTAGCCCAGGCTGGCCTCGAACTCACAGAGATCCGCCTGCCTCTGCCTCCCGAGTGCTGGGATTAAAGGCGTGCGCCACCAACGCCTGGCGATGGATTTTTCTTTAGGCCGCCAGCTCACAAAAACCAACACAGACACATTATTAATTATGAAAGCTCAGCTTATAGCTTAGGCTTGTCCCAGTAGCTCTTATAACTTAAACTAACCCATTTATATTAATCTACATTTTGCCTCATGGCTTTTTATCACTCTTCCATCTTGTACCTCCTGCTTCCTTTCCATGTCCTCTGGAGTCTCTTCTGTGCCTTCTCAGTTCATCTCATCTCCCTCCCTCCTCCCCATCTGGAAGTCCCGCCTAACCTCTTCCTGCCTAGCTACTGACCATTCAGCTATTTATTTATTTATTTATTTATTTCGAGACAGGGTTTCTCCGTGTATGAAATGCACGATGTATGAAATTTGGTGCCTGTCCTGGATTTCGCTCTGGCCTGGTCTCACAGAGATCTGCCTGGCTCTGCCTCTCAAGTGCTGGGATTAAAGGCATTTGCCCCTGCCGCCCGGCTCAGCTCTTTATTAAACCAATCAGAAGGCACCTTGGCGGAGACACAGCTTCACATTGTACAAAAAGATTATTCCACAACAGGAAATGCAGATACAGAAGGAGACGGAATAGCCCAGGTGGGCGTGCGGCGTATTGCGATCTCCATGCTGTATTCCAGGCAGTATATGGCTGTGCAGAGACCCATGCGTCTCCAATGAAGAAATGAAGTGGCAAAAAGAATGATGAGGTTGGGGGGGAGTGCAACTGGTGTGGACTGGATGCAACTGGTGGGGCCCTTGAGTATGACGTCAAGGCATATACAAGCCAGGGTTGGATACATCCATCTGCAGAGGTCAGACAGCTGGGTAAGCGGTGAATAGCCCACAGCATTGACTATGGTCCACTCATTGTCTTCAGGATGCCGTGAGGAATTAAGGTGACCTTAGGGAGCTCCCTGGGATGAAGTGCTCCCCAGGCTGACTAGGTTAAATGAGACCTTGTCTAAGAGAGAGAGAGAGAGAGAGAGAGAGAGAGAGAGAGAGAGAGAGAATTAAACAGAAATCTGCAGCCCAGCCCAGCCCCATTCAATAGCTTGTACTGAACATTCACATTAGCTGATGTGTTGGAGATGCCAGACCCGTGGCAGGAAGGCCAGGGCAGAGTTGAACATAGGGCTTGGACTTGGAGAGCGCTCTAAGAATACACAAGAGGGTGTTCTTGACTCATCAGGAAAGGCTTCCCAGAGGAAGAGAAGGCGGGGCTAGGAGCTAGCCAGAGGGAGGAGGATGTCCTTCTGGTGGAAGTGGCCTCCATATTCAGCCATGGAAGAGCGTGCAGGGATAGGTGGGGAACACAGACGGTTAACTGTGGTCCATTCATGAGATGCATCTGACTGAGTGACTGCTGAAGCCCGCCCTGCAGGCCGAGGGGCGGTGGGGGGAGCAGGAAAGTCCTACTGGAGGGAGGTGGGGTGCCTCCCTTACTCTGGCTGCAGGCTAGCACACAGATGGACTTGGAAAGAGAAGAGGCCTCTGTGGTTGGTTGGAGTGTGGGTCCGTGGGCCAAAAATTCACTGTTTCATTCACCCAAAAGCTACAGCTTAGGGAGTACACGGACCATGTATGAACATCACGTCTTAACAAGGGCGCTATTAAGATGAATCCATGTGAGTCTATTTAATGGGTAATAGGGGTTTATTAAGATATAAATTGAGGAAATACACTCATGAATACAGAATGGAGCAGACATCAGGGTGCTGAGGCCTGGCTGGAGAGAATGGGTGGAAGCTCCCTCCGAAGGGCAGCCCCGGTGTGGCTACCTCCCCGTGCAGGCTGGAATCCCTCTGTGCTGGGCTCTGCAGGGGGAACTGTTCTGGAACCCTTGTGTACAGCCACCGGCACCCACGTGGAGGCACATGGCCGTCAGCATTTCCTGCTCTGCTTCTCCCACCCTTGCACGCCGACTCCTGGCACAGCACTCTGGGATAAGCCTTTCTCCCCCTCCTCAGCATGTTCATGTTCCAGCCATGCTCGGCTGTCAGCTGGTGAGCGTCCAGCCTCTGCTGACCCGTGTCTGTGTCAGTTAGGACCCCAGCCCACACCTGGGGAGTCACCTAACCTTAAACCCCGTGACCCCCAAAGCTCATAGTCTGTTCTCTAGCCACCTCCCTGTATGCCCCTCAGTCTCACACCCCAAGACTTCCAGGAGCCACTATGCCTTCTCCTCACCCCAAGCTCTCAGGCCTTACAGCCCTCCCCTGTCTGCCATGCCTGACTAGTGGCTACTACACCACTCAGTGCCCTCTGGGCCCGAAGATCTGGCTGCCTTTGTCTCCTCCTGGGCCACTGAGCCTCACTGGAGAGCTGCAGGCTGCTGTGAGGAGAGGGCAGCTCTCTCCACTGCCCCTCTCACTGCTGTCCCCCTCTCTGATGGATCCCTCTGGCTGTCCCCATCCATGACCCCCTGGCCCTTCTCTGTTCTCCATTAATTCCACCCTGTCCTGGCCCCTCCAATGCTACCTTCTGTCAGGGTACTGATAGCTGGCCTCCTCCTCATCTGCAAAGAGCTCAGAAGTCCAGACAGAGAAAAGCCCTCAACCTCTGCTGCCCACCTTCATAATTCCCCCTCACACGCTCCTCCCCTTCCTCCCCGCCTCCAAGTCAGCCCTCCCACTGCCTGGCTGGGACCAGCCTGTGGTCCAGCCTGGGCTCTGGTGTTCTCCTTGAACAAGGAGTCTCTACACCTCTACCTCTCTCTCCAGCAGCCTTCACCTGCTCCCACCTCCACTGACCCCTCTGACACCGCCCTTCTGCCCAGCCTCCCACAAACTGCCTTTCGCCTCTGAAACTCCCTGGCCTTCTTTTGCCTGTCCCAGAAGCAGGTCAGTATGGAAATGTCCAGACAACGTTTCCTTACTTCTCCAGCCTGCCCAACCCCAGAGCTTGCCCTATCAGGGCAAGACAGCAAACCCAGCAGTTCCTTATTCCTCCCCTCCCTCAATCCTGATCCCTCTGACCTCCAGGGCCCTTTAGGCTTGGCTTGGATGGCCCCTGAATCCACCACTATGCTTGTGACATAGTGTGACCACGTGACGAGGTCAGTGCAGCACACACTCTTTGTTCAACTGTGAAATAGAATAACCCAGAATCTGCCATTTCAACTGTCTTAAAGTAGACGGCTCATTGTTATTCAGTAAGTCTACAGTATGATGCAACTATTACCACGATGCAGCTCATCACCTCAAGAGGAAACCCTGTTTCCACTGAGCACTCACTCTCTGTCATCCCCCTGCCCCAGCCTCTGACAATCACCTGTCTATTTTATGTCTCTGTGGATTTGCCTGTTTTGGACAATTCGTAAAAGGTGCCATACAACCTGCCTGCTTCTTCCACTTAACATCTTCCTCTTAATCATCGCTTATTTTTTGAGATTATAAGATAATTACATCATTTTCCCTTTCCCTTTTCTCCTCCCATATGCCTCTCCTTTGCTTTCTTTCAAATCTGTGGCCGCCTTTTTCATTAATCATTGCTATGTATGTGCATGTGTACATGTATGGGTGTCTGTATAGTTTACTTACATGTATGTTTTCAGGGCTGACACATGGTGCTGGATAACCAATTGGTGCGTCTTCTCTGGGGAAGACTGTCTCTCCTGGCCTCTGATTCCTTAGTTGCCTGCAGTTCTTTGTGTAAGGTTGAGGTCCTGTGGTCTTTCCCCAGCCACTTTGGCATGTCTATTACTGTTCTCTTTGTTCAGCTCATGTTCCGGCAGTCATGTTGGTGAGACTTTATGGGTGTAGCTTCTGAGATTGCCAGGAGACACAGCCTCACAGCAAATTCCCGATCCTCTGGCTCTTACACTCTCCCCACCCTCTCTTCTGCAACGATCCCTGAGCCTTGGGTGAGGGAGTTGTATTGCAGGTGCATCCGTTGGGACTGTGCTCCACAACTCTGTTTTGGCAGATTGTGGTTTTCTGGAATGGTCTCTATTAGTGGAAAGGAAAAATTTCCTTGATGAGGGGTGAAGACTATATTGACCTGTAGGCATAAGGACAAATATTTAGAGTGCAGTTAGGAGGCTGGTTTAGTAAAGTGGAGGTTGTAGGTTCTCCTCCAAGATTTATGACTTCACCAGCACTGAGAAGCTGGCTAGGTTTCCAGTAGTAGACATGGCTTCCCTCTTGTTGAGCAGATATTCAATCGGATTAGAGAGCTGTTGGTTACCGCCAATGTGTGCGCCACTACTGCATCCTTGGGGCTGCCGTGCCGTGCCGGTCATTGATGTGGTTTGCAGGTGTCAGAGCTGGGTAGTAACGTTGGTTGCTTCCCTCCTTTGGAAGTTTGTGTGGCACCTTCTGGTACCATGAAAGCTAGTCCCCAGGGAGGAGGCTTTCAGATCAGTTCCAGCTCAGGGGCCTCTGGGCCCTGTGTCTGGAGTGCATGGTGTCTTCAGCAAGAGGGACTTATCTTCCACCTCTAGTGGGCAACCAGGGCAATAGCAATAGTCTGTAATGTGTCTGGACAACCCTGACCAAGACTCAAAAGAGGGCTTCTCACGTTGGGGCTTTTGTCAGATAGCCTATGGCTCTTGGAGGGAGAATGGTCATCCTGATGGGAAATTTTCATTTAAAGTGTGTGTGTGTGTGTGTGTGTGTGTGTGTGTGTGTGTTGCATTTTAGGTAGATAATGGTATGATACATTGACTTTCTCAGACAGCTTTCCTGCTATTTCATTCTCCTCTATCCTTCTGCATCTACTCCCCTCCTCCTCCCTAATTAGAGCCCCCCCATTCTTCCCATTTCCCCATTTGTATTCTGCTGGCTCCCTCTTTATTGACCCCCATGACCCCATATGGTACCTTTTTAGTTTCCTGGTTTCTCCAGTGACTCCACACTCAACCCGTTTTTAAGTTTCATCCATGTCAGCTGAATAAAATTCTACTGTGTGGGTACATCGCGCGCACGCGCGTGTGTTTGTCCTTTCGTGTTTTCTAACTTGAACTAGTGCAAGCAGTGTGCCTATAGCCCTGTGTGAGTGTGTGAGTGTGTGAGGAGGGTGGGGTTGGAACGGTCTGCTCTGCCAGAACCTGGAGTCATACGTTAACTCTGGGATTACCTTTTCCTTTTTTTCTGGTAGAAGGCATTGAGACAGGGTCTCGTGTGTCAGGGGATGACTTCCAACTCCTGATCTTCCTCACTCCACCCATGTTCTGTAGTTACAGGTGTGTGCCACCGTATCAGCTTGCGGTTATCTTGTTGTGTTTAGCTTGAGAATCTATGTAGCCCTGACTGCTCAGTGTGTAGACCAGGCTAGCCTTAAACTCACAGTGATCTGCCCACCTGCTGGGATTAAAGGAATGTGCCACCATGCCTGGCTATGACTATCTTTTAAAAGATACAACATCCACTTAAAAAAGTTTTATCGTGTGTGCAGGCATGTACACACACACACACACACACGTGTGTGTGTGTGTGTGCAGTTGGCCAATGTGGGGGTCAGAGGACAACTTACAGGAGTCAGTTGTCTTCCACCACGTGGCTCCCGTAGACTGAACTCAGGTTTTCGGGCGCGGTGGCAAGCACCTTGACCTGCTGAGCGACAGCCCGGCATTCACTTCTAGTTGAACTATTGATTTCGTGCACAAGGCAGGGGGTGGGAGATGCTTGAGCGTAAACATGATTCTTTTCCAGGATTTACACTTTCATTTAATCTTCTTTTTTCCTGTCTTCTCTCTTTGTTGTTGTTGATTTTGTTTTGTTTTGTTTTGCTTTGTTTTGTTTTCTGGTGCTGATCTTACACAGGGTCTCACGCGTGCTGGGCAAATGCTTACCACCGAGCCTCACCCTGGCATTTCCATGCTTTAACAAGCTGAGGGCCTGTATTCATCTCTGCCTCACAAACTAAATGCTCTATACGGCAAGCCCCGCCCCCAGCGATCTGTCAGTCTTCCTCCGTGGTGGATGGCCAGAGCCTAGAAGCGGAGCGAATGGGCCAACATTGTGGCCAGAGGTGAGTGGTCCCATAGGGCAAAGGACTTCCCAGAGCAACACAGCCTTCAACCCTTGGGAAGACCTTGGAGGCTAGAGTGGCTTCAGGCCCCACAGGCAAGCAGGCCCCCATGCCTTCCATCACTGGAGAAAAAAAATGGTCCCTCCATCCTCAGGTCAGTGTTCAGCCCCAAGCCAGCCTAGGAGCCCCCAGGGGCCTCGCTCTTCTGTGAGGGACAGCGCGGGTCCCTGCTTGAGGTAGGAGGGGACTGCAGAGAGAGTATGCAGATTGGAGGCTGATAGTAAACTGCTGAAAAGGAGCTGGGCCTGGGCCTGAGTGGCCCTTGCGGGAGCCAGCACAAGAAAGGGGCAGGGGCAAAGGGGTGGCGGGTGGCCTGCAAGCCAGGGCCACTGCAGTGGCTGAGGTCTTTCCATGGGTATCTGCCTTGGCTGTCCCACAGTCGAAGCGTTGTGGGGTCAGAGCCTGTCCTGGGTGAGGATAAGAATGTGACAAGTGTCCAGGCCTTGAAGGGGTGGGGACAGAAGCTGCCTGACTAAGTGGAGGAAGGAAGACTTCCTGGAGGGTGTCAGGGTGGGGTGGGGTGAGATCCAGGAAGAACTCGGTCTGAATTATAGCTACTTCCTAGCTGTCTGACCTTGGGCAAACGTGTTCATTCTACAAACATTTTTCCAGCGTTTATTCCACGCCAGTCACGTGTAACACATTAGGACAACAAAGGTAGGTTGGATACGGCTTCCGTCCTGAGAGCTTGCAACTCATCCGGGAAAGCACACATTCTGTCGATGCTGCAAGGGATATGGCGGTGGGGGGCAGAGGAGGTGGCTGCCAGCTAGCACCTTCAGTTCTCGTCTCCTAACCCAGATGTACTGTCCCACCGCACCTTGTCACTGAGAAGACAGAGGGCCGAGCTCAGTGCCGTTGCTACGGAAGAACAGGCAGGCCGGGGCAGAGGATGGGGGAGACACTGAAGGTGGGGTGACAGGACAGAGGTGGGGGAGAGGAGGCAGGGAGGGAGAGGAGCTTACGGACACCCAACCATGGATGCTGCAGTCGGCACGGGGAAGCCAGGGTGGCTCACAGGTGTCCTGAGTGGAGAGTAAACAGGTTCAGGTGACCTTTGCAGACAAGGTCACTGGGTGTGGCTTGTTACCAACTCCTGTTTGGTCATGGCTGTGGCGCATCCTGACTGGCATTCACAGCTCTCCTCTCTCCCTGCAGGTGAGTACACCAGACTCCCTAGGACAGCTGGTGGTGGAAACGGGCCTGAGAAGGAAAGGTAGAAACTTAGGGGAGCAGCAGCAGTCATCAAGGGGCCCTAAGCTCACTGGGATCCAGATGCGATGGGTGAGGACACCGGGGATTAGGAAGAGTTCAGAGCTGCCAAGGGAGGACCAGGAGCTAGAGATAAACCTGTCTGCAGCCAGCTGCCCCTCCTCTTGCTAGGGTCTGCACACACCTTCTCATCTGGAATGTCCAGCAGTGTTTCTCAAACTGAATGACAGCTGGAAATGGCTGATAAAATCAGTTTCGTCTTGATATGAATTACTTACTTTTTGGTAAACCAGAATTCAGAACATCACACTTCGGAATGTTCTCTGAAATGTTAGTTTCACCTGTCTTTTCTAAGCATGCATCATGCACCCCACCATTTGAGAGGTAGTATTTACGGGTTACATACACTTCTCAACCAGAAGGGTTTGACCGCAGGACCTGGTGTGAGACAGTGTTGACACGCGGTCCATGAACACACACAGGGGTTCAGAGACGAAGAGGAGAGAGCGGACTCCTAAGTCCAAGGCCCTGTGGATGGTGGGAAGCCGTGGAAGGTTCGGTGAAAGGCCAATTTCTGTGTCTTAGCCAGCCCCCCCCCAATTCCCCTACCCTGCAATGGGCGGGACAGAGGCCACAGGACCTGCACCCTTTCCTGCTGCTGCTGGGCCCTGAGTCAGAGCCACAGGTGGGAGTGAGAACTGGTGGCCGCCCTCCCTCCTCACCAACCTCGAGATCTACTCTGGAGATGGCGCTACCAGGACACATCCATGAAAGTCATCTGAGGATTTAGGATGTAGCTCAGACATCCCCAAGCCTTCAAGGAGATGAAGAACTTTTTAGAATAAGTTTGATAGATATCAAATATTGCTTGGACTATCCTTTTTTTTTTTTTTTTTTTGAGACGAAGCCTCACTATATATGAATAAGAATGGCCCAGCTGGGCAGTGGTGGCACACACCTTTAATCCCAGCACTTGAGAGGCAGAGGCAGGTGGATCTCTGTGAGTCCAAGGCCAACCTGTTCTACAGCATGAGTCCCAGGACAGGCAACAGAGAAACCCTGTCTCAAAAAAAAAAAAAAAAAAGGAACAGTCCTCAGAGGCTCATGTATTTGAATGCTTCATCAGGGAGTGGAACTCTTTGATAGGATTAGAGCAGAGTATGCCACTGTGTTCCCTGCCATGACAAAATGTCAACAAGCCCCCAGTTAAACGCTTTCCGTTTTGACTTGTGTTGGTCATGGTGACTTGTCAGAGCAATAGAACAATGGCTAAGATACTATGTAGCCCTGGCTGGCCTGAAACTATGTAGACCAGGCTGGCCTTGAACTCACAGAGATCCACATGCCTCTGCCTCCTACACTCAGCAGGGCAGGTGGAAGAGTACCAGCTCCCTTTCAAGCTACTAGCAAAGGACACACAGACTCATCTAGTATCAGGGGCCCTACCTCTCTTTTTGGTCTTGATTTTATTTATTTATTTTTTAGACAGGATGTCACTACGTAGCTCTAGCTGACCTGAAACTTGCTATGTAGAACAGGTTGGCCTCAGACTCACAGATACTGGTCTACCTCTGCCTACTGAACACTGGGGTTAAAGGCATGTGCTACCAAACCCAGGCCATCTTGACTATTTTAAGGGATGAAATGAGGTTCACTTTCACAGAAAACAAAAAACAACAAAACAAAACAAAACGTCCCTTGAAGGACTAGGGATAGCTCCCATGGCTAAGATACATACTACTCTTGCAGGGGACCCAAGTTCAGCTCCCAGCTCACACATAGAGCATCTTACAACTCCTGTAACCCCAGCTCCTGGGAATTCGACACCTGTGGCCTCTGGGGACACCTGCATGCGTGTGCACACACCAATACATAGTATAAGAAAAACTTTCTTTTTTTTTTGTTTTATTTTATGTGTATGGATGAAGGTTTTTTCTGCAAGTATGTCTATGTACCACATGCATACCCACTGCCTGAAAAAGCCAGAAGAGGCCACTGACCCCCTGGAACTGGAGGTACATGGTGTGAGCTGCCATGTGGGTGCTGAGAATTGAACCTGGGTCCTCTGGAAGAGCAACCTATGCTCTTAACTGCTGAGTTATCTCTCCAGCCCCAATAATTATTTTAAAGACAGGGTATTTCTATGTAGCCCTTGGATGTCCTGGAACTCACTATGTAGACCAGGCTGGCCTCCAACTCAGAGATCCTCCTGTTCCTGCCTCCCGAGTGCTAAGATTAAAGGTGTGCACCACTATGCCTGGCAATAAATCTTTTTTTTTAAGGCCTCCTAGAGGGCTGGAGAGATGGCTCAGAGCACTGGACGCTCTTCCAGAGGACCTGGATTGGATTCCCAGTACCTACATAGTGGCTCACAACCATCTATAAACTCCAGCTCCAGGAGACCCAATGCTTTCTTCTGACCTGCTCAATCACCAAGCATACATCTAGTATATATATATATATGTAAAACACTCATACACATAAGATGAAATAAATAAATCTGAAAAACCAAAAGGCTCCTTGAAGCCCGACTACTGGGGTTCCTATTCTGCCCTCCCACTTACTAGTTTCGTGACCTCAGGAAAGTTTCCTAACCTCTCTCTGCCTCATTTTCCTGTCTTTAAAATGGAGATAACGTTTGGCTCATAGGATATCTGTGAGGATGAGAGATAGTGTCTTAGTCAGTGTTCTATGGCTGTGAAGAGACGCCATGATGAAACTGTAAGCCAGCCCAATTAAATGTTTCCTTTATAAGAGTTGCTGTGGTCATGGCGTCTCTTCCTATGCTGTGCCTTATTTTCTCACTGTAATGTTCCTCACAACTGTGGCCTGTGCTCACATCTGGGAACAGCTGTCATTGCCCGCTCAAACATAAACTTGGCCTGGTAAGCTTCCAGAGCCTTCTCTTTACTACTCAGGTTAATTACCACTTAAAATGCCTTCACACTGGGTGAGCAGCACATGCTTGTAATCCCAGCACTCGGGTGGCTGAGGCAGGAGGATCGTAAGTTTGAGGTCAGCCTGAGCTCTGTGGTGAGACTCAAATGATAAAATTAGTCTTCAAAATGTTCTAGTACAGACCACTTTCAGATTAGATCTGAGCCCGTTCCACAGGAGGGAATTCGTGCTCGGCACTGTAAACCTGCTCGGAGGCTCATGGCTGGTGCGGTCATAGGCTCTGATGAGGGGAGGCAGAGGCTACTACAGCTGTTTTGCTAAATGGACATGATGTGTTAAACTGCATTCTATTTTTTTCCCCCTTTGGTTTTTCCAGACAGAGTTTCTCTATGTAGCTTTGCGCCTTTCCTGGATCTCACTCTGTAGCCCAGGCTGGCCTCGAACTCACAGAGATCCACCTGCCTCTGCCTCCCGAGTGCTGGAATTAAAGGCGTGCGCCACCACCGCCACAGCCACCGCCACTGCCACCGCCACCGCTACCGCCACCTGGCTAAACTGCATTCTAAATGCCTCTGTTTATAGCCATAGATCCTTGGTCAAAGAAGTTTCTTGATGCGGTGGGCAGCGGTTAATGCAGAGACTTATAACTCATCAAAATGTGGAAAAGAAGTAACTGGGGCCTACTCGGGCCTAAGTGGATCACCTGGACTCTAGCAGTCCCTCCAAGGCTCCGGCAACACCCTGAGGATGGAAGGAATGCTGTGAGACACCGTCGCCTTCGGGACGGGATGTGGCTGCTGAACCCGTGAACTCACAGCCGGGGAGGTTGCCTGCCTCAGACCTGTACAAGACAGGGTTCCATCAATAGTTAGGGTGGAGCCCATGAGATCCCCCCACCCCAAGGAGCCATGGGTAGTTAATGGCTGCTGGGGGAGAGGAAGCCATATTCCTCAGGTGTGTAGCCATTGGTAAGCTGCCCATGCCCAAGTGAGTGATCGGATGCCCATGCTCAGACAACCTGTGGGTCACAAATAAGAACTCACCAAACCAGGAGGTGGGCTTGGGAAGGAGGGGTCGGGTAGCTGAGGGAGAGGATAAATGAGGATGAAACTGTGAACTTATTCGTTCATTCGTAAATTTATAAATAAATAGATTTACACAGCGGTTCAGCATTAAGCAAAGTTATTGAGCACTCAGGAAGACGCAGAAACAGATGAGCCAGAACTCAGCCTTAGTGATTCAGGGATGAGCACAATTCCCTGTTTCCTTGCAAAGCGACAGCCAAGTGTCTGTGGTTACAAAAGGAAGAGCCCACCAGGAGGTGAAGCTGTGTCGTGTTCTGTGGCTTGTTTCTGAGGAAAGAACAAAATCATCACTGCTCACACCCGAGGTGAGCCAACCCCTGCAACAGCGCTCACAGCAGTGTCTGGGGGTTGGAAAGAATTCTGAAGGGAGTAGCAGTCGGGCAGACCACACCTCAGGCCAGCAAGACAGCCCAGTGGGTAAAGTTTGTGCTTACTGACCACCTGAAGAAAAGTTTGATTCCCAGGGCCCACATGGTTGGAAGAGAGAGCCTATTCCCACAGGTTAAACTCTGACGTCCATGTGCACACTCCTGACATACTAAATAAGTAAATGTTTTAAACTCTTTTAAAGAAACGATATATGATATACATCACTTCTTCTGGTGGTATAGAAGCTACTGTGTGTGTTTGGGGAGCTTGGGCAGGAGGATTGGATTCTGTGGCCAGCCTTGGATACAGAAGTGAGACTTCAAAATCAAGAAGCAGAAGAGGGCAGACTGGAAAGAAGAAAAGAGGGTGTCTTCTCCCAGCCAAACTGAATTCAGGGAAGTTGAACTTGAGAGGACGTCTCTGGGCTCCTGAGCTGGGCACGGCGATTCTGGCTTGAAGAATCGATTTCTAAGAAAAGATAAAAGGTTCTTCAGTAAGTGAAAAAGATGTTGGCTGGTGAGGACGCATTTTTAGCTCTCTGGATTTAAGAGCAGTCTTTCCATTGTTGTATTATGTGCAACTTAACCATCAAAAATCCTTTTCAAAGCACACTTCAAGGCTATGAGGTACATTCCCCACTCATCCAAGACAACACATTGTCCAAACTCTACTTAGCAGTGAATCAGAGATACGTAGCTGGCTCCCTAGACCTCTCATGGCTCAGTTGGTGGTTGGACAGACAGACCAAGGCTTCTTAAGCATCTCCCACCCACAACCCCTTTTTGTCTGAGAAATTTTTCTGTAACCCCAGGTATGTAGGTATGTAAAATAGGCACACAACTCAAACACTTAGAAATAAGAAAACATAAAGAAATTTACTTTAAAAAATTCTTTGATATACATGTAATTTAACCTTTTTTGTTTGTTTGTTTTGTTTTGTTTTGTTTTGTTTTGTTTTGTTTTGTTTGAGACAAGGTTTTTCTTTGTAGCCCAGGAACTCGCTCTGTAGACCAGGCTGGCCTTGAACTCACACAGATCCACCTGCCTCTGCCTCCCCAGTGCTGAGATTAAAGGGGTGTGCCACCACCACCTGGCAATTTTACTTTTATTAAAGAAAGAAGCAAATTAGCATACTGAGGAAAATGTACTCATTTTACATATAGAATTAAATTTTGACTAAATATTTGATACTGCAAGATGTACATCTTTAATGGTTTTTAGATTTAGTTACTATTTAGATTTTATAATAGTCAATATGAGAACATTGGTTCATATAAATATGTGGGACGAAACAAGTGATTTAGAATAAGTTCAGAAATCATTGGACATTCCGTCCTCATAGCAAAACAAATTCATTGAGCAATTTTTTTTATGGAAGTCAACCATACAAATAGCAACTTTTGTTATCATCTATCTATCTATCTATCTATCTATCTATCTATCTGTGTGTGTGCGCGTGCATGCATGTGTGCGTGTGCGTGTGCGTGTGCGTGTGTGTGTGTGTGTGTGTGTGTGTGTGTGTTTTGGAACAGAGTCTCATGTAGCCCAGACTAGCTTTGAACTTGTTCTTTAGCCCAGGCTGGGCTTGAACTCCTGGTTCTCCTACCTCAGCCTTCCAAGTGCCAGGATTACAGATATGTGCTACCATGTCCAGTTAAACAGCACATTTTTTTTCTTTTTTATTGTGTGTGTACGTGGTATGTGGTTTTGTGTTTGTGTGCGTGTGCACATGCAGCCCCGTGTATTAGAGTCCTGAGACTGACATTGGATACCTTCTTGATTTCTCTCCACTTTCTTTCTTAGGTAGGGTCTTTCCCTGAACCCAGAGCTCACCAATCTAGTCAGCTTGCCCTGAGGAGCCCTTTCTCGGTCTCCCACCCAGTACTGGGATTACAGGCAGGCTACCATGCTCTCCTAGTTGTGATGAGAATATGAGGGATTCGAACGTGTATGACGAGCACTTACCCACTGAGCCATCTCCTCAGCCCCCAAACAGCAATTTTCTAAAATCAAACATTCTAACATGATATAATCTGGAATGATACATGCTGGAAAAAGATGGTGGGAAAACACTAAAGTCTTTGTTTTTCCTAATTAAACCATTACATTTCTATAAGCACAGAAAAACTGAGTATGTACAGTAAAATCACTGCAATTCACAACACAGCAATCTCAGATCTCACCCAGGTGTTTGGAGCAGGGTTTTTTTTTTTTTTTTTTTTTTTTTTTTTAAAGATTTATTTATTTGTTTATTATGTATACAGTTTCTGTCTGCATGTACGACTGCAGGCCAGAAGAGGGCACCAGATCTCGTTACAGATGGTTGTGAGCCACCATGTGGTTGCTGGGAATTGAACTCAGGACCTCTGGAAGAACAGCCAGTGCTCTTAACCTCTGAGCCATCTCTCCAGCCCAACTTCTTTTTTTTTTTTTTTTTTTTTTTTAAATTTTTTTTTTCCAGAGCTGAGGACTGAACCCAGGGCTTTGGGCTTGCTAGGCACGTGCTCTACCACTGAGCTAAATCCTCAGCCTTGGAGCAGGGTTTTGCTGGCCTTGGGAGGTGCCACAGGTGCACACAGAGTGCATGAGCTGTGTCCAGAACCAAGGCGGCAGTGAGGTCGCCCGCCAAAAACACTTACACTCCATTAGACATTTGATTTTGAATTAAGTTTTTGGTTGTTTGCACATTCTGAAACCTTTTACTGTTGCCAAATTTGCCATGATCCCCTCATTCAGGTCTGTGGCCCACAATTTAGGAAGCTGGAGGGGACAGGCAAACACAAAAGCAAAAGCAAACCCAAGCCGTGACCTCAGAGAGTACTGCTGCACCCAAAGCCACACAGGAGGCTGGGGCCTGGGGTAGGAACACTCCTTCCTCCCCAGCTGGAGGGAAGGCCGAGTGCAATGCCAGAGCACCAGCCGAGCAGTTACGGCTGCTCTCCCGCTCCTCCCCGGCTTGGGGCCAGACCAGAATATTCTGACAGCTCCAGAAAGTCACAGTCCCTGTGGGCTTCACGTTCCAGTCTGTGAAAGGAGACCCACAGACAGGTACCATGGTGTCTTGTTGTTTCAGCGTGGGAAATGGAACTCAGGGCTTCACATGTGCTAGGCTCTCCCACTGAGCCACACCCCTAGCCCCGTGGAAATATGGATATGTAGCAAAACCTGCACAAATTTGTGGTGAGGTTCCATGGGCTGCACAGAAGCAGATGACATGGTAGACGTCTATTCTGGGTCTATCAGGACACTAGGCTGGTCACAGGCAGTGATGTCTAGGATCAGAACCAGTGAATGCTGCTCTCATGATCACAAGTAAGGTGTAGACCAGAAGGGGATGTGGCTCACCGAAGGTCACATGGGCAATGGTCAAGGGTGGGTTTGGGGCCACTGTCACAACTTCAGCTCATATAAGGCCTGAGGGTTTTCCGGGGACGCCTGAGATAGGCAGGGACTGAGGATATAGAGGGAGAAAGTACATCCAAGACAGCATGTATCTCAAGATGCAGTCAAGATACGTTTTCTGGGTGAGGTCCTCCACCCTTTTGGTGTGCCAAGTCTGGGTATGCTAAGGAGGAAACTGAGTCACAGGTACTCTTCTCAAAACAGGGCTCTACCACCCTCACCTCTGACTTTCTCTGGAGAGCCTTGAGTCGGGGAACGGGGACTCTGAGCAGGGAGCACCTGGGGAGCAGGCACCTTGTGCAAGCGCTAGCTGAGGCCCAAGCCCTGTGAGGCTCCCAGTTCCCCTAGAGCTTTCCCATGCCAGCATCATCTGTGGGTTCTTCCTCCTCGTTCTCATCTTCCTCCCTACCAGCAGGAGTTACAGGTCATGCGTGGGGTGCATGTGTGTGTGTGTGTGTGTTACGTATGTGCACGCCTGTTTGTTGCGCACCTTGCTACATTCTGAAAACAAATCTGTGGGGGAAACACCACTGCCACCATCGTCCAGGTGAGGAGACCCGGGCTCAGACCCAGGCCTCGGCAGTGGAGGGCGTCATGGAAAACGCTTCACACTAGGTTCTCGGCCCAGCTCAGCCACCAATCTTCTGGGACACCTTGGATGACTAACCGGCCCTCCCTTGGCCTCAGTTTCCCCCTTTTACCATAGCATAAGTCCCTCCACTCTACACTCATCGGTCCCTCCCAAATTTCTGTTCCTAGGACTCTTGCCGGCCAGGAAGACTAGATGCATTGAGCCCACACGCCTTTGGATCCCCCAAAGAAGGAAGAGGCCTGGGGTGGACCCATCTTCTAGGCCTCAACAGCCACTGTCGCGCGCTACCTCGACCAGCAAGGAGACGCAACACCGAGCTCTTCTTCAAGTTGTTTTATTTCAGGCCTTTGTTCTTTTTCTTATTCTTTATTCTCTATCTTCTCCTCTCTCTAAAGGGGGGAGCCCGTACCCAGCCTTTATAGGTCTCATTCCACCGACCACCACACACCACGTGGGATCCCAGGATAGGTACACATATGCCATGGCAAGACGTAATCGAATACCAAAGCCCAAATACGGAGCTGCCTTTGTCTAAATGTCCCGCCGGCGGGAAGGCAGGGACAGGGTGTCAGCGCCATCTTAAAGATGCAGCAGTGCAGTGAAACGGCTCTCCACAAGCCACAGCAGCTGTGACAGCAGGGTGGCCTCACCTGAACACTGACCAAGCTGAGTGGCACCAAAACTGAAGAGTCACTAGCAGGCACCATGGCTTCCTTGAGCCTACAGGGCTAGCTGTGCCACGGAAATGCCACAGAAATGCCTTCTTTCTGTGGCGAGGGTAGCTCTGAGCTAAAGGGGGGTTAGTATATGGAGTCTGCTGCATCCTCAGAGACTCTGAATTCGGGGACCTGCTTGCCTCAAAATGCAAACAGCGCTGCGCAATGGCTGACAGCACCTGAGTTCCTCCCGGGAGCCAGACGCCGTATTCATGCAACTCTCTGTCCTGTGAGATAGTTTTTAGCGTCTCATTGATAGAGACAGACCAGAAACATCCCATCTCAGAGACAGGAGTGAGGGCTGTTGAACAGAAGCCCCCATCTTCCTCGGGTAATTCCACCACGCAGGACCAGGGTCCGAGGGTCACTGAGCCACCCTGGGCTCCAGGCAGTGTGAGTTACTCTCTGGCTGGGGTTCCTGGGGGAAGGTGAAGCGTAATGACTTATGGGTAGTTAACTGCAAGAAAGCAAGCCCGAGATTTTTTTTTTTTTTTTTTTGCCTTGGAAATTTGTCACAGGCCATCCAGTTGTTTTCCATCCCCTTCTAGAAGGAAGACCGTCCAGCCCGTGGAGGGGTAGCTCTGACAGTTCCTCGCAGTCCGTTTTGGATGAGGCATTGCCCCTTCTTTGACCAGCCTCTTAGTCGATGAGAAGGTCAGTGGATGCAGTCTGATCTGCAGGAACTGGTGCTGGTGGGGGTCACTGTGGGGGCTGGGGAGGCCCCGGGGGCAGCTCCCTGGGGTAACTGAGGGAACAAACAGGGAAAACAGGGGACGTCAATCCTTATCTGGAATTCATTAATGAGGAGAACATTAGTCAGCTGTGAAGGCCAAGATGGTACGATAGGCCATTGGGTGGGAAGGGGCAGGGGTGGGGGAAGGCCACCATGGGAGAGCGTGGTATGGGCAGACACACCTCCTCTACCCCACGTGTCCAAATCCAGGCTAGAAAGGCCCTATAAGTGCCCAAGGCCCAGCCTCCGCAGAGGCCCAGAGAAAGAGAGGACAGAAAGAGAGAGAGAGGGTGAGGAAAAGCCACCCTCGTGGCCGGGGCTCCGAAGGCTGAGCAGCATGTGGGAACTCCGATCCATAGCCTTCTCCCGGGCCGTGCTGGCCGAGTTCCTGGCCACGCTCCTTTTCGTTTTCTTCGGCCTTGGCTCAGCCCTCCAGTGGGCCAGCTCCCCACCCTCTGTGCTCCAGATCGCCGTGGCCTTTGGCCTGGGCATCGGCACCTTGGTTCAGGCTCTGGGCCACGTCAGCGGGGCCCACATCAACCCTGCTGTGACTGTGGCCTGCCTCGTGGGCTGCCATGTCTCCTTCCTTCGAGCTGCTTTCTATGTGGCTGCCCAGCTGCTGGGGGCGGTGGCTGGGGCAGCAATACTCCATGAGATTACTCCAGTAGAAATCCGCGGGGACCTGGCTGTCAATGCTGTGAGTAGCCTGAGCTTTGCCCCTTCTAGGAGGGGCAGACGCTGAGAAGCTTTGTGCAGGATAAGATGTGTGGGACAGGCTGAGTGGGGAAACAACCTATGACTTGAAACACAGTACCTCAGGAGAGCTGAGGAGAGAGCCACCCAGTCACCAGGAGCAGAATCCTGGCTGCCACCTGTGGGGCCTTCCACCCAGCACCACCGAGGGAGAGCAGGCTTGGGTTTCTGTTGGACTCCTGAGGAGGACTAGGGTAGAGTGCAGCCGGACAGCACTCTAGTATGGACAAACAGGCCTTTGGGGCCCCGGGAATTTCAGAGTGCAGTTGAAAAGATCTAGAGAGGAAGGGAAGAGGTATCTCCACAGTGCAGACTGTGTGAGGACTGAATAGTTCCTCATGAGCCAAACACTGACAGCTCTGTAAGGTAGGGGCAGGCTCAAGGCGGTGGGGGGCAAGGAGGTGGGGTGCCCCTAAATCCTCAAACCCTGATTCAACTACAAAACCCATAATCTCTCCCTCAACCAAGTGTCCTAAGCATCGTCTGGGCTTTGTCTCGAAAACCATGAAACAGACCTGGGAAGGGAAGCAGTCGATCAAATGTTCTAGAGTTTGTTTGTGCCAGAATTACCAGAACCTAACAGAAGCCGGCAGGGAGACTCCTGGAGCTTGCCAACCAGTGGTGCCTTCATGTTATGGTGGTGAATAGCACCTGGGGCACTTTGAGAGAAGATGGAGCCATGGTCCCTCTCCTCTCCAATCTGTGCAGATTTAGGAATCTAGGGATCCCTTCAGCACAACCCACACTCTGTACCCCTACCCCAAACCAGGAAAGCAAGAACCTCTTGCCTCCTTCTCCCTCCTTCTCCACCTCCTCAGTCCCTCGGCCCTGCACACACACTCCTCATCTGAAGAAGTGGCTTTCCTCATGAGAGGGACAGAGGCTCGCCAGTTAAGGAACACTCTTCTTCAAGATGAAAAATACAGTGAGACTGGGCACCTAGAGTCAAAAGGGCTGGAGGAGCCGAGGTGAGAGATGGAGTGTGTCTACTTCTATTGAAAACTAAATGAGTTTGTTTTACAGCAGGCAGACATCCAGCTAGAGTCTAAGGAAAACTTCCTGAGAGCATCCCTCAGGCTTTCTCTAGCAGGAAGGCCCCGGGGAACGGCCAGCCCTTTTCCTCCAACATTTCCCAGCCTACCCCGCAGTCAACATCACAGGCTGGTCGTCTGCATGGACCCATCCTGAGTGGTAGAGGGAACCCTACCTGTCTGGAATAAGGATCCTTAGCCATTTGCCCTGAGGCTAGAGACCAGTGACCACCCAAGCTGCTCAGTGTTCTCTGAGGATGCCACCAAGAGTCAGCTTGGACCCCAGGAAGTTGCCACTGATGCAGATCTGCCCTATGCCAGGCCACATGCTATCTTAGCCTTGATACAGCACCGTAAGTTCAGTTCTGAGGTCTCCCCACCCTATAGTTCCAATCCAGCACTCAGTGGGCCCAAATCATGGAGGCAGTAAACAGTTTCGTCTAGAAACAGCCCTGGCTATGTGACATCAGACGCACATCTCGACCATCCTCCTCAGACAGCCATTGCCAGCAAGAGTGGGGTTAGAGGCTCGCCCCGTCATCCCCAATCCTCCAGGACTGGTTTAATCATCCACGTTTGCAGAATGAGACCCTGAGACCAAAGCAAACAGTCCCCCAGCAAATCAGAAGTGGCAGTCCCAAGTCCTCTTTCCTGTCTCTAGGAGGCTGTAGCACAGTAGAGGTTGAGGCTAGACCCTAGAAAGACCTTGAAGCACCAGGCTCAGGACCTAGAGAAGGAGAGTGGGAGCTGAGAATTGTCACCAGTACACCCTGTGCAGTGCTCTGCCCCAGAGGGCAGGGTGTGGGGACAGGATGACAAAGCCCAGGAGAAATCCAGCACTGGGTGCGGCCAGGTTATGAAACGGCCTCTCAGTTCAGCCCCAAGCTCTCTGCTTACCCACAGCAGAGGCTGCAGTGACCATGGGCACCCCACCTTCAGCATTCAAAGCCCCCCCCCCAGCCTCCACAGGATGTGCAGGGGGCAGCCCTGGGGACGGAAGTCTGAATGCAATGGAGAGAAGGGAAGGCAGAGGTGACCCACCAGACTATAAGTTCCTTGACAGGGGGACCACAGGAAGATTGATCTCCTTGGCATCCCATTGCATCAGTGTGAACTAAAGATACAGGCCATTCTGTTCCCAGTCCCAAAGTTTCCTGCTGCAATCAGACCCCTCCCCTAAATCTGAATTGCAGCCATCTCCTTCCTCTCACAGACCTCAGCCTCCTCATCTCTTAGGTTCTGGGTTCTACCTCCCACCCTCGGGCTATCCGGGTCCATCCCAAGCCTTGGGGCCAGGACCCAGTAGGGGCAGTGGTTATAGTAAGGTGGAAGGGGTAGTTTTCTCGATGCAGCCAAAAGCAGGTAAGCAGGTGAGCAGAAAGAGGAGCCAGGCAGTGTGAGTACTCATTCTCTCTCTCTCTCTCTCTCTCTCTCTCTCTCTCTCTCTCTCTCCAGCTCCACAACAATGCAACAGCAGGCCAGGCAGTGACCGTGGAGCTCTTCCTGACCATGCAGCTGGTGCTCTGCATCTTCGCCTCCACGGACGAGCGACGCAGTGACAACCTGGGCAGCCCTGCTCTCTCCATCGGTTTCTCTGTCACCCTGGGCCACCTCCTTGGGGTAAGTCATGGCCACAGGTTCCAGCCACCCTGCAAGAACCAAAGCATACATGTCCCCCAAAGAAACATCCACATGGGACACTGTGGAGACAGACACAACTCTCCAGAGGGACAGTCACACAGAATGCCCAAGGAAGACACGTAATCTGAAGCTCTGGCTCCCAGACACCCCTAAAGGGCAGATAGCCCTCCAATCTCAAGAAATACAAGCCCAGGAATTAATCACCCACAGGTTTCCCACACACACACTTTTTGGTTTGTTTGTTTGTTTATTTTGTTTTTCGAGACAGGGTTTCTCTGTGTAGTTTTGGTGCCTGTCCTGGATCTCACTCTGTAGACCAGGCTGGCCTTGAACTCACAGAAATCCACCTGGCTCTGCCTCCCGAGTGCTGGGATTAAAGGCGTGTGCCGCCGCCA
>CABHPH010130189.1:0-28036 GCA_902168325.1 Peromyscus nudipes
CAAATGTGCTTCATCCAGCCACCTTGAACATTTTTCTCTTTGACTTTTGCTGGAAAAATAAATGCTGATTTTTAAGATATCCACCTTGAAGATTTGTCTGGGATCCCGAAGACACGATTTGCTTGGCGGCAGGCAGTACGCTCCCTTGACCAACAGTGTCTGTCCACTAGAAGCACTCATGCTAGGTCTGAGCGAGATGGAGGAAGGGGACACGTCTGGCACCCAGCTAAGCTAGAGATGGAGGCAAGGCTAGGGCTGAGCATCACCAGTGAGGAGAGAAGTTGCAGTGAAAGATGCGGTGGAACATCATGTTAACAGATTGCGAAGTGGCCAGAAGCTGTGAAACAAGAAAACTAGCCTGCGGCCAGCTCAACCTTCAACACACTTGTCCAAAAGCCAGTGCAAACTGAACTATGCCTGTGGGAGGGTCAGGACTGCAGGAGACAAGACAAGAGAGCTTCCTGTACATTGTGCGAGGGAGGCTGAGGGGGCTGGGGGCTGTGCAAATACATACCAGAAAGAACCAGCAGAACGGACACTATGAAGAAGAGCTTGAATGCAACCAGCTAGGAGTGTACATTGGTTCCCAAAATAACCTTCTGGACATCCAAAACCCTACAGCCACACACAATTTTATGAAGGTCCACCAGAAGTCTGTATGGATTAAAAAGCACTAGGCCAGTGAGCAGGGCCTCGAAAAGTGACTGGCTGGAATGTGCAGTGCTCAGTGAAAGCAGTCCCCTCCTGAGGCGCAGTGTTAGATGATATCAAATTAGAAAGTTTGCTTTTCATTCTTTTAAGCATAGACTGCAAGCAGAACCAACATTTGGGAAGCCTTCACCAGCCTCCCATGGGCTTGTTTTCTGCCCAGTGCGGCTTATGTAAGCCCAGCATGTTTGTGAAAAAGCTTGTATGCAAGGCTGTGCATCTTCCCTGAGTACCTGAGGTGGGAACAGGGATCAGAGAAACTTCCAGACCTTTGTTTAACAGCCCATAGGTGCCAGTTGGGGCCAACATTGAACTGTGGTGACCACAGAGACCGATGAGAGAGATTGTAACTGTGTTCGTTATTTTTATGTCAACTTGACACAAGCTAGACTCATTTGAGAAAGGGGAGCCTCAACTGAGGAAATATCTCCATAATATATGCCTTTAAGTAAGTCTTGGGGCATTTTTTATTATTATTAATGATGTGTAAGGGTCCAGTCAACTGTGGATAGTGCCACACTTGGGCAGGTGGTTGGTCCTGAATGGTATAAAAACAAACTGAACTAGCTGTGGGAAGCAAGCCAGTAAGCAGTGTTCCTCCGTGGCCTCTGCTTTAGTTCCTGCCTCCAGGTTCCTGCCCTGACAGTGATGAACTGTAATGTGGACACAGAAGCGAAATGAACCCTTTCCTCCCCAAGTTGCTTTTGGTTATGGTGTTTCACCTTATGAAGACAATAACCTTCTAGTGGCTCCTGAAAAGGGAGCAGGGCTATGTCTGGTCCATTAATGCTGTGTGGAACCTCAATGATAGTCTGACAAAACACCTTCCGGAGTCAGAGCATGCATCTCTGAAAAGTCTGCAGTCAGGGTTTTGACTTACCTTTCTAGAGTTACAGCAGTGCCAAAGGCAGCCTGACCTGAGTCTGCCAGGTTAAAAGGGGTACCCAGGTTTGAATTATGCAGTCTGCCTGGCAGAATGCATCTCCATCCCCACTTCTGATCTCTTAGCAACTGCTCCCTCCTAACAACTAAATCAATTTCCCACATGAATTCCTCATTGATTTTCTACCACGGGAGGTCAAAATGTATGAGGTCGAAGGCTAGCAAAAGCTCCCAAGGTCCCCTCACACACACTTAGGCCTCATGTTAGGGTCTACGGTGCAGAGGACATGTTGGTGAATGTCGTGAGACAGCCCTGGGCCAAGGAATCATCATCTTGGGGGTTTCAGCATTTCCCCTTGCAGAAGATCATCCCAGATGGCCTGGTTGACAGTTTCCACCCCAGCAAAGAGGCTGGGAACAGGGCACAAGATTCAGATTCTGACTTGAGTGTCTAGCTGCTCCCTACCATCTGGAAGGCTCTATGTGGCCAGGGGCAGGGCCTAGAATATATAGAGTTGGGGGAGGGTGACTAGAGCAGCAGCTTCACAGAAGCCCTCATCCCTATTGGAAAAGGCTTTTCAGGTGTGGTCAATTGGGGGAGGAGTGACCGCACCCCTGTAAGTAACCCCTTACCTAGTAAGGAAACCCAAAATTCATTGGTTACCCAGAGTGAATTTTACCAGAATCATGCCATGGTTTGTAGTTGGAAACTTGAGAGGAAGGTTATCATTGATTTACTTCTCCCCCAGGGAAGAAATTTTAGCAACAGTGGCCCAGGTAAAAAAATAAATAAATAAAACTAAAACTAAAATCAGCAATAAAGGTCTGGGTACCCCACCCTCAACCTGTGCAGCATACATAGAAGATCTTTTAATAAGTTGATGAATTCATTCTAAGGTACAAAAAAGGCAGAGCATCAACATGTCAAGTACAGTCACTCCCCAGCATTCTGAGGATATTGGTTCCAGGATAACCAGCCCTGTAAGCCCACTATACAAAACGGCAGAGCCTTTGCCTAGGACCCACACGCCTGGCTACATAAATTAGCTCTATATTGCTAACAATGCCTAATACAATGTAAATGGTTCTGTTTTTATTAGTATTCAAATTTATTATAGTGCATTTTAACTTTATATGTGTGTTCTCTTGGATTATGAAATGTTTTTTTTTCTGTTTCTAATCAGGGTTAGCTAGTTCCTTTTATGTCTTCTTTTTTATTGTTATATTGTTTATTTTTTGAGATTATAATTACATCATTTCCCCCTTCCCTTTCCTCTCTCCAAGCACTACCATGTATTCCCCCTCTCTTGAATTACATAAGTAATATATATTAAATATGTGAAATCATTTAAAAATTTTAAAATAAATTATATAATTATATAATCCATCTAGATATATAAATACAGCCTGCTCAACCTGTATAATGTTATATATATGTCTGCATGTGTGCGTGTGCATATACAGAACTAACCATTTAGTATTGGATAATCAATTTATGTACTCTTCCCTGGGAAGACTATTTCTCTCTGACTCCCAGCATTCCTTGGTTGCCTGTAGTTATATGTGTATGGTTGAGAGCTCCCTCATGAGTTTCCTCCCTGCCATGGTATCATATCTATGGGTGTCATCCTTGTTCAGATCTTGTTTAGGCAGCCATGTTGGTGAAACCTCATGAGTATAGCTTCCCTGACATTTCTAGGAGACACAATCTCACAGAAAACTCCCTGATCCTCTGGCTTTTACAATCTTTCCAGTCCCTTTCCTATAATTATCCCTGGGCCATGGGTGCAGACATTATGTTGTAGATATTTAAGTTGGAACTGGGCTACATAACTCTGCAGTTCGATTGGTTGTAGTTTTCTGTAATTGTCTTTCTGTTGCAAAGAAGCTTCCCTGATGAGGAGTGAAGAGTATACTTCTCTGTGGGTGGACAGATAAATCTTTAGAATATAGTTAGGATTATGATGGTATACTGAAGTGGCAGTTGTGAGTTCTCCTCCAAGATCCATGACTTGGACACTAGCTCCAGTCATCTAGGTTTTCAGTGCTCAGCATGGTTAAACCTCTTGTTGACTAGACCTAAAGTCCAATTAGAGAGCTGTTGGTTACCACCAAGCTACATATACAACAATGGCAACATTAAAATTATCATCCCATGCTCGTCATTTAGTTCACAGGCATCATAACTGGCAAGACTACTGGTTGCTTCTCTCCTTTGGATACTTACATGGAGCCTTCTGGTACCATGAAAGCTAGTTCTAGGGAGGAAGCTTTCAGGTCGGATCAAAGTTGGGGCCTCTGGATCCTGTGTTTGAAGTGCATGGTATCTTCAGCAATTCGGACCTGCATCATGTCACCTTTGAGAGGCAACTGAGGGCAGCAGCAATAACAGATGTGTTTTGGTAGACTTTTGGAAAACCCTGACCAATAACTCCAAAAGGGCTTATTGAGCCTTGTGTTGGGATTTTGTTAAATGGTATTTGCTCTTGAGGAGAGTATAGTCAGCCCAGATGGGATATTTTCATTTTTGTTAAACTATACCTATATATCTATATCTGTATAACTGTATATAGAGAGAGACAGAGTGAGAGAGATACAGACTTACATGTATTTTAGGTAGCGAGTTAATAGTATAATTCCTTATGACTTTTCTGGACATCTTTCCTGCTAGTCTCTTCTTTTCTCTCTTTTTCTGTGTTTATTTCCCCCCTCCCTAATTAAAGCTCCACTAGTTTTCCCATTTCCACCTTTGGGCCACTTGTACCCCTTTCTATGCCCTCACTCCTGCAACAGTCCCTTCTTATTTTGCTCATTTCTGTAGTTACTCCTGCTTACACAATCACATCTGAAGATCTGCACCTGGGAACTCAGACGCAAAAGAACATGTGGCATCTGTCTGTCTGGTCTGACTTATCTCACTCAATACCCCAGTTATCTGTGGGTATACAGGGCAAATGTTTGTAGATTGTCTTTTTCCTTTTTATTTATTTACATTTGGGGATTATAACATAACTACGACATTTCGTCCTTTCCTTTCCTTCCTTCAAGCCCTTCCATATAACCTTCCTCACTGTCCTTCAAATTCGTGGCCTCTTTTTTCATTAAATGTTATGGCATGCATATATATATATATACAGATATATTCTTAAATATAACCTTCTTAGCTCATATAATGTTACTTGTAAGTATGATTTCAGAGCCCACCATTTTCCCTTGGAAAGACTGCCTCTACCACTCCCAACTTCCCTCAGTTTCCTAGAGTTCCTTTTCTAGGGCTGAGGCCTTGTGGGCTTTTCCCTGTCCACACTGGCATGTCCATTGGTTTCATCCTTGTTCAGCTCACATGTGATCAGTCATGTTGGTGAGACTTTATAAGGAAACAATCTCATAGCAAACTCCTTGATCTTCTGGCTCATACAATCTTTTTGCTCCCTCATGCAAAATGTTCCCCAAGTCTTATGTGCAAGAGTGTTTTGTAGATGTATCCATTGGGACTGGGTGACACAACTCTGAATTTTGATTGTTAATGGTTTTCTGTAATGGTTTCTGTCTGTTGCAGAGAGAAATTTCCTTGATGATGGATGAAGACCACACTTACCTGTGGGTATACAGGGCAAATGGTTGTAGACTGTTGGTAGAGATTATTCCAGTTTAGTGAATTAGTAGTTGCAGGTTCTCCTCCAATAATGATGACTTTACTAGAACTGAGTAGTTACCTAGGTCCAATATGACCTTTTCTAGTTCCATTCATTTACCTGTAGATGTCATGATCGCACTTTTCTTTACAGGTGAGTAGTATTCCATAGTACTACATTTGTACTTACTTAAGTAAGCACTTACTTACCGAACCAGGGTCTCCTGGTATGATTGGTGGGAATGAACAAGGTCAGTTTAGAGGGATCTCAGCAAGACTGAGACAAGTTTATTTCAGGTAGTCAGACTTCTTAAAAAGCTCAGCAAAACAGAACATATGGCAGGTTACAGGCCAAACAGAACAATACAAGATTAATATCCAATGCAAAATGTTCAGCCAAGTTAGGCATGCTTCACCAAGCTCCACGGAACCTAGAGCCACATGAGTGGCCTTTGTGCTTCACTACCTAAAGGAGGTACACTGAATTCTCAAGGACCGAAAGGCACACAAAGTGCCCCGGGAGCCACAGGCTCAAACCTCAAAAACACCATTATTCATGGACTCAAGCTAGACCAGACCAACTTCATGATTTCCCCACAGTTCTACATTTTTAATATCCATCCATCAGCTGAGGGATATTTAAATTGTTTTCATTTTCTTAATTGTGACTAGATTAGCAATGAATATGGCTGAACAAGTATCTGTAAAGTAGGATGCAAAGTCATTGGGATGTATACTAAGGAGTAGTAAGGCATGGTCATATGGTACAATTATTTTTAGCTTCTTAAGAATTCTCTACACTGATTTCCAGAAATGTTGGACCATTTTGCAGTTCCCCCACCAATGAATGGGGGGTTCCTTTTCCCTGCATGCCCTCCAGCGTTTGTTGTCAGTTGTTTTGTTAATATTTGCCATTCTGACTGGGGTAAGATGAAATCTCACAGCTGTTTTGCTTTGCATTTCCCTAAAGTGTAGGGGAGATTAACATATTTCTTAGCCATTTTTATTTCTTCTTTTGGAAACTCTGTTAGGTTCCCACATAATCTTTTTTTGAGTGGGTCAGGGTTGATTTTGTTGTTGTTGTTTTTAATCTTAACTTTTTGTTTATATGCTTTTTAGTTCTTTCTATATTCTGGATATTACTCTGTTGGATATATAACTGGCAAAAATTCTCTCCCATGGTGGGCTTCCTTTTCACTCAGTTAATTATTTCTTGAACTCACCCACTATTTTTGAGTTGAATTTAATCTGGGTCTGTAAGTCTAGGAATGTGCTTTTTTGAAACTGGATGCACCAGAGTTTGGTGTATATATGTTTAGGACAGTGATGTTTTCTTGGTTAACTGTTCTTTTGGTTAGAATAAAGTGTCTTTCTTTATCTTTTCTGATTAGTTTTAGTTTAAGTTATTATTTTCCAGCTATTAGGATACAAATGCCTATTTGCTTCTTGGTCACATTTGATTGGAGTCCTTGTGTCCTTCCTTTTACATTAGGGTGGTGCCTGTCTTAAAAGGTAAGATGTGTTTCTTATAGACAACAGATAGATGGATGTTGTTTCTTGATCTGTTTACCCAGCTTGTGTCTTTTAATTGGAGAATTGAGGCCACTGATATTTAAAGTTAATATTGAAATGTATGTGTTGACTGTGGCCATTGCATTATTGATTTGGGGTGTTGCTGTATTCTCAAGGGTACTGTGTGTTTTATTAATTAAGGTTTCATATTTCTTTCTACAGTGTCTTGGCTACGTTCATTCCTCTTTTCAGCCTAACATTTGTTCTTGTGTTTTCTTTAGGTTTGGGTTGTTGAGTGTAATTTTTTTAGGCTGTTTAGATTATGGAAAGATTTTCTTTTTCCTTTAACTATATGGATATTTTTCATGAGTAGAGTAATTGAAGTTGGCCATCATGGTCTTTTAGGACTTGTAATACATGGTTCTAGGTTCTTCTGGGTTTCAAAGTTTCCCCTGAGAAATCAGCCATTATTCTGATGGGTTTTCCTTTATAAGTAATTGTGGGTTTGTTTGTTTTATTTTGTTTTGTTTTTCTTTGAAGCTTCCAGTACTCTTTCTTTGCTTTGTATACTAAGTGTTTCAGCTAAGATATGTGTGGTAGTTCGAATGTAATTGGCCCCTGTAAGCTCATAGTGGGTGGCACCATTAGGAGGTGTGGCCTTGTTGGAGTAGGTGTGGCCTTGTTGGAGGAAATGTGTCCCTGTGGAGGTGGACTTTGAGGTCTCTTATATGCTCAAGTTGTGCCCAGAGAGACAGACCACTTCCCGTCACCTACAAGATGTATAACTCTCAGCTACCTCTCCAGCATCATGTCTGCCTGCATGCTGCCATGTCCCACTATGATGATAATGGACTGAACCTCTGAAACTGTAAGCCACCCAGTTGAACATTTTCTTGTTATAAGAGTTGCCGTGGTCTTGCTGTCTCTTTATAGCAATAGAAATCCTAAGTCAATATGCATTGGAAATTCTCATTTCTAGTCTTGTCAATTTGGTATTCTAGGTGCTTCTTCTATTTTTATTGGTGTGTCTTTCTTTGCTTTGAGGAAGTTTTCTTCTGTGATCTTATTGAAGATCTGGCCTATGCCATTGGCTGGGGGTCCTTTTCCCTCACCTATGCCTGTAATTAAAAGTTCTTTGTCTTTTCATTAGTATCCCACATTTCTTGTATGTTCCTCTCCTGAAGTTTTTATTTTAGTGAAAATACATTTTTCATATAATATATTCTGATCATGGCTCCTCTCCCCCAGTTCTTCCCAAATCCTTCCCACCTCCTCACCCACCCAACTCCAACTCCATACCTTCTCTCTCTCTCCTCTCTCTCTCAAATACAAACAGGTAAATAAAAGGAGAAAGAAACAAATAAAAATCACAAGAAACACACAGAAAAAAATCACAAAAAAACACAAAATAATAAAACATACCATACAAGCAAAGGACCAGTAAGACAAGAAATACCTAAACAAAGTAATATAAGATTTTTTTTTTAAATCTACTAAAATACTATACAGTTCCTTTTGTGTTGGCCATTTAATGCTGGGTATACAACCTACCCTTGGTCTGGTTTATATACCCAATGAGAATCCATTGGAAAAACTAGTTTTTCCCTTGTAAGTGGGTATAAATTGAAGATAGCTTCTTGGTTAGGGGATGCGAAATACTGTCCACTTCCCCTCCCGGTGCTGGGACCCCATCTGACTTGGGTTTGTGCAGGCCTTGTGCATGCTGCCACAGTCTCTGTGAGTCCTTTTGTATGGGAAAAGGAGTTTTCCTGGTGTTATCCGCTCCTTCTGGCTCTTACAATCTTTCCATTTAAGACTGAATATTGCAAAGTCTTTCTCTCTTCTCTCTCTCTCTCTCTCTCTCTCTCTCTCTCTCTCTCTCTCTCCTCACACTTTGTACAGTTATGAATCTCTGAGTTAGTTCCCATCTTTTGCAAGAGGAAGCTTCTCTGATGATGGTTGAGCAAGACACTGATCTGATGTCATTAATAGTCATTGTAGAGCTGCGTTCCTTTTGCAGAACAATAGTATTCTGTTTTTCCCTAGGCCCATGGCATATCTAGTACCAGGTTCTTGGTCACCTGAGCAGTGTCAGATATGATTTCTATCTCCTGGAGTGGGTTTCAAATCCAGAGAGTGAACAGTTATTCCCACCATGTTTGTGCCACCATTACACCAGCATATCATGCAGATAGATCTGTTTTAGATTGCAGGGTTTGTAGCTAGTTTGGTGTTTATCTTTCTCCTCTGGTAGCATGCAGAGCATCTTCCAGTACCATGAATACTAGTCAGTAGGGGAGAAGGCTCTAGGGAGGCACCAGCTCAGCGTCTGTACGTTCAGTAAGTTACACAGGTGTTGTCTTCAGCAATATACCCCGTATGCTGGTGTGTTGCTTTCTCAGTTTCACTCAACTCTAAAAAGCTTTCATATTCCGTCTTCATTTCTACCTTGACCAATTTTTTTTCATTCAGCAGTGAGTTACTCAGTTCCCATTCGTCTGTATACTTTCCTGTGCTTCTGTTGTTGTTGAGATCCAGTTTCAATCTATGGTGGTCAGATAGGATGCAATATTATTTTGATTTTCTTATATCTGGTAAGACATGATTTGTGTCATAGTATGTGGTTAATTTTGGAAAAAGTTCCTTGAGCTCCTGAGAAAAAAGAATATTCATTATAGTCTTTTGATGGAATGTTTCATAAATGTTTGTTAGGTCCAGTTGATTTGTGACACTATGTAATGCTGGTGTTTCTGTTTAGTTTTTGTTTGGATGACCTGTCTATCCATGAAAGTGGAGTATTGAAGTCACCAATTACCACTGTGTGGGGTTCAATATGTGATTTTAACTGTAGTAGTGTTTCTTTTATAAACTTGGGTACTCTTACGTTTGGTGCATAAATGTCTATAATTGCATTATCCTCTTGATGGATTTTTCCCTTGATGAGTATGTAGTGTCCTTCCTTATCTCGTCTGATTACTTTTGGTTTGAGGTCTGGTTCGTCAGATATTAAAATGACTACAACTGCTTGTTTCTTGGGTCCATTTGCTTGGAGTATCTTTTTCCATCCTTTTATCACGTGGTGATGTTCATACTTGATGGTAAGGTACGTTTCTTGGATGCAACAGAAAATGGATTCTGCTTTTTAATCCAGTCTGTTAGTCTGTGTCCTTTTATTGGGAATTGTGACTTTTAACCGAGAGTTATCAATGAACAGTGTTAATTGATTCCTCTTATTTTGTTGCAATGGTGTGGGTCCCCCCTCTTTTTGATTTACTGATATGCAATTATTTTTCTTTTTGTTTTCATGGATGTGGCTAACCTCCTCAGGTTGAGGTTTTCCTTCTCACTCTTTCTGTAGAGCTGGATTTGTAGATTGATATTACTTAAACTTGGCTGTATCATGTAATTTTTCTTTTTCCATTCATTGTGGTTGCAGATTTTGCTGGGTATAACAACCTAGGCTGGCATCTGTGGCTTGTAGAACATTTGTCTTGACCCTTCTGGCTACTAGCGTCTCCTCTGATAAGTTAGGTGTAATTCTAATGGGTCTGCCTTTATATTACTTGGGGTTTATTTTTCCAACTTTTAATATTCTTTGTTCTGTACGTTTAGTGATTTGATTATTATGTGTAATGGGGAATTTCTTTTTCTAGTTCTATATACTTGGTGTTCTGTATGCTTCTTATACCTTGATTGGCCCCTTTTTCTTTCAATTGAGGATATTTTCTTTTGTGATTTTGTTGAAAATATTTCCACTTTGACCTGTGTTTTTTCTCCTTCCTCCATTTCTATTACTTTTAGATTTGGTCTTTTCATAGTGTCCCAGATTTCCTAGATATGTTGTGTCAGGAGTATTTTTATATTTAACATTTTCTTTGACCAATGTATTCATTTCTTCTATCATGTCTTCAGTGCCTGAGATTCTGTCTTCCATCTCTTGTTCAGTGGATTTCTTTATCTCAGTCCTGAGTACTCTGTGCAAAGGTAGGAAGCTGCTGAACAGTGACACTGATTTATAACAACCAGTCTTGGCATGTTCTGCTGATAGTTCCATGACCCTGATTTACTGGAGATCCAATATCAGAATGGCAATGGCCGTCCAATGAACAAAAAAAGCCTTTAGCAAGTGATGGGGAGCAGAGATCTATGTCCTCAGTATGGGGAATACCTGGAGGTTTATTTTTCTAGCAGAAATCCCAACAGGAATTAATAAGGAAATTGCTTATAACCTGTTTTTAGATCTTGTCTCTTTACCTAAAATTATCTTTTCCATTTGAAATTAAAGAAGTAAAACTATGATTGTTTTAAATGTAGTTTGGCTGGTTTTCTTAAATTATCTTTTAAGAGGATTCCATTTGGCCATGTGAATTTTTTTTATAATATCTAATTAGATGTAGTAGTCTACTCTCTCCCCCTTCCTCCACACTCTGTGGAAAACTATGAAAAGTAGATGGAGGAAGAGAGTCCAGATTAGATGAGAATGAAAGAGTGGTAGGAACATCCACACTCTCTACCGACAGAAGGAAACACCACAGGCTATATGCTACCTGGCCCAGCTGAGCCAGAAAAGACAGCCCAAATTGGTTCCCTCCACCCTCGGGTTGCCCATGAGTCTACCTACAACAGCAGGTAAGCTGGAAGAGACAGCAGAGAGATCAGCTGAAATCCCTACTATGAGTGCTCTTCTTCCTCACCTAGCTCAGAAGTCCCTTCTCCAGCTTAGAGACTGGCCATGAAAACACCCACTGGGGACTCTGTCCTAAGATTGCGTGGTGTGTGAAATACTTACCATCCCACTTACACATCAGGAGCACCTGAGAGCATGTTAGCACATCTGAGTGCACATGGAGTACAGCTTTGAGCAAGGCCAGAATGGTGCTCCCATTTCTCAGGAAAGACAGAGCACTTAAGCCCTGGTGTAGGCAGATGTACAAACTTAGCAATGAGATGTTTTTCTCTGAGAGTTTCCTCATTGTTCTCAGAGAAATAAGATTGGAGGAAGAGCAGGACGACACTAGAGATGAAAGAACTAAGAGGTACAGAATGGCACTGAAGCAGAGGAACATGAACTTTGGAGGTGAGCTGAGTCCTCTTCAGCTGACACGTCCTCCCTAGCCATCTGCTGACTACAGCTGGACTTGTTGCTTAACAATACATACACATTTGCTGAAGACTTATCCCTGGCCCCTCTTGTTTTCTCCAGGTCTCTTGTATAACACCAATACACCCTGAATTAAGTCTGCTTTACACATAAATTATTATTATGAATACCAAAATACTACATGACCTTACCACTCTGCTTGGGGGGACAGGTATTGAAATCAAATGATGCAAGGCCATAGAGAAGGAAATATAAGCTTTGAATGGCCTAAATGCATACATGACTCCATGCAAGTAGAATTAAAGATTTAGTGTGCTGATCTGAGCATTCAGAAGAAGAATCTAACATAAAGAGTGGGAATTGTTGGTTAATTCTTGACACTTGAAGAAAGCTTTAAAAACTCTAATTGTGTGCAAACCCCTCAGAGAGAACCCAGACCTTGGCTTATCCAGATGTTAATACAGGCACTGTTTGGAAAGGATACCATCATCCACTCAAATCCTGAGCATAGATGTGCTTTGGGAGGTACTGATGCAGTAGTAAGGGGTGCAATAATGGGCTCAAGTTCTCTGTCCTCTGTGAGCATAGTGGGACTCCAAGGAGGTTGAGGGCAGGAAAGTCTTGGTCCTGCTGAGAACTATCCAGTCTCACCATGCAGCTTCCTGTGACTTCGGGTGCTTTTGAAGACGACCCTTTCCCTCCCTTACAGGCCCCAGTGTGTCTCCTCTGACTAGCTTGTAAAGTGAGTAGTGTCATGTCAGGAGCAATGCAAAAAGAAATGTCACATGTGATACAGGAAGCTCAGCAGCAGGGAGGGGACAGCCTTGCTCTTTTCTAACAACCCACTTTTGAAGGAGCTAAAAGGCATCCCACGAGGTCTCTGTGAAGCCCTTCTGAAAGCATTTCCATCTCCTATCACCAGGCTCTGGTTCTTAAAGGTTCTGCTGCAATCTGCTGCATCTGCTACAATCACTGCACTGGGGTGGCGGGGGAGCTTCTCACACGTGAATCCTGAGAGAGAAAAACTCACATCCTAAGCAAACCACAGCAGCAGATAACCTGAACTAAATGGCTGGAAGAACAAGAGACATGGGAGAGATGCTTGAGATGAAGAAATCGTGCAGCTCCCAATGAACGAGTTAGGGTTGGAAGTCAGAAGTGAAGTCGACGGAAGGTTGTGGGAGGCAGAGAAATCAAAAGATGAACGTTGGGGAAGCCTGAAGCGGTCTGAGGATAGGATGGAGAAGAACATGAAGGAGAAACTGTTGATGAGAGTAGAGGCAGTGATCAGGAGTGATGCAGGAGAAGAGGCAGTGGTGCAGGAGTGAGCAGGGAGGAGGCAGTGGTGCAGGAGTGATGCAGGCAGCAGGAGTGAGCAGGAGAGGAGGCAGTGATGCAGCAGTGATGCAGGAGAGGAGGCAGTGATGCAGCAGTGATGCAGGAGAGGAGGCAGTGATGCAGCAGTGATGCAGGAGAGGAGGCAGTGATCAGGAGTGAGCAGGGAGGAGGCAGTGGTGCAGGCAGCAGGAGTGAGCAGGAAGCAGCAGGGAGAGCAAGGCCACCAGGGCCACCTCCTGGCATGCAGACTCACGAGGTGGACAAAGACAGTGCCTTCAGTGAAAGGACAGGAGAGCATCATGGGAAACAGATGGACCAACCAGGAGGTTCCTGAGATCAGGTGTAAACAGGCAAACATATGGAATGCTGGGAGCAGATTTTAAAATAAAAATGAGGTGCGTGCTACCTACCACTGCTTCCAAGACATCCAAAGACAATGCCTGACTCCAGAGGAATCACATGCAAAGAAGAAAGAAGTTCCCACAAGCAGTGGCAGTGTTTCAGGAAGGAGGTAGGACGCCACTTCCTGAATACATGCTCTGATTTCTAGGAAAGCCACATCCACCCCAAGAGTGTCAGCAACAGAAAACAGAACTAGAAAGTTCTCCTGCGTTGCATTTCTTAGCGCTCTAATCTTGTTAAGCCTTTTTAAATTAGATGCTCTGCTGTGTAGAGTCCTTGGTGAACACCTTCATGTCTCATGGTTAGGCAGAGACAACTGAGAACTGAGTGGGTGTCTCTGGGGCCCAGCCAGGGCACTAAAAAACAAAGCAGGCTGATGTCAGCCAAGGCACAGGCTCCCCCTGGCTCCTTGCTATCATTATTTCTGTCTGACATGGGGTGGTGCACAAAAGAACCACACCTAAAAATGTTGATGAGCAGAGAACAGAGGCGAGCGAGCCTACTGATCGAGCTTCAGTGTAACTGATGGAAATAGCATGTGTCATTTTCAAAATGGAAAGTGATTATTCTAGGCTGTTAATATAAAAATGCTATTTCAAAGACACGTCTAGTCTTCTGCAAACCAAACCTCTAGACATTTAACCACTAATTTGAAAGCTCCAGAGAAGAAATAAAAATGGATAAAATGCAGTTTGATGTCATCTAAACTACTATGGCAAATAAATTACAAGAGCTTCTGTCAAGGGATTTTTTATTTTTTAAATACACAAAACGTTTTCTTAACAGTGGCGTGTTTCTTCCCAGAAAGAGACATACTCAAGGGGTATACAAACTAAATGGTGACTATTTTAAAATGGGGGGATTACAGTAAGAAAAACTGTTTATTCTTAGGAGAACCGACGATTAAGAGGCACAGCTTCTTGGGTGGGTTGGTGCCATCTCTTATATAGAACTGCAAGAAGCGTTTTTTGAAATACGCATATTTTCTGTAGGGAACCTCGGTAAGTTAACTTGTATTTCTCATGTTTTGTCTGCAGGGAGAAGACACTGTGGTTTCCTATCATCCACCTGAACAATACTGTGATGGAAAAAGCTCTTTTCCATGGTGAGAACATGGTGAGCTCCTTTCTTCTCCAGAGGTGCTGTGGAGAAGTCTTCTGGCTGATCCCGGTGATGACCAGGTTTCCCTTGATCTTCAAATGGTGGCTAGCTATTAATTCCATCCCACCACAACATGAGCGATCAGGAGATAGCACATCCCTATGGTGCAGGACACAAGCATCATCGGGAAGCCCAACCTGAAAAACAGAGACAGTTATGACCTCTGGTGCCTGGAGAGAACTAAAAGATATAGACTCTTTAAATGTTATTGCAGAAGAATATGGCCCCAGAACCTGTACTTGAGGAAAAAATGATCTTTTGTTCAGGCTGTAAAGATTTTTGCCATAACTCATGTGGCTACTTCCCGGAAACCTGACTCCAGTAGTGAGAGAATGAACAAAGAACAGATATACAGACACACATACATAAAAGCTGTGAATGTATGAGCCACAGACTCTGCTCCACCAGCAGTGGTCCAGAAACTCAGGGTGTTGATTTTATATATATGAATATAGGAGGTGGGTCTAATGGGTGCAGCTGAATGTGGCTACAGGTTTATTGCATATAAGGGAACAAGGAAGTGGGTCCAGCTAATCTTGGTAGAAGTCTCTGAATGTAGTCTAAGAATTGATGGAGCTGTAATATCTTTACCCTATCTCTGCAGTTCCTTCAAATCCTCCAAGTTTTAATGTATACTGTGTATTTCTAGCGTCTGTGGCCCATGTTTTACAACCACTGCATAGAGTTGCACCTACACTCCTCTCTTTACCTTTCTCTTCATGCTTTTCATGGCAATGTTCCCTCATCTGACTAATGTGAGTTCCTGGTGGTCAAGTGAGTTCCTGTTTGGGTGCCGCTTGCTATGATCTGCACAGTTAAGGGATTGGTCCAACTGAGGCCATGGGGAATGAAGAAAGGATCGACACACTTACAGATGGGGTGGGCCGTGCGCTCTGATGGAGACACACCAGCAGTTCTCTGGAAACTCAGTGTGTTTATCTTGTACATCTAAATCAATGAGGCAAGTTTTTGTATACAGCTGAACGAGGATGCAGGATTACAGCCCACCAAGGAGATCAGTTTATCTAATCTCAGGAGGAGGTCTCTATAGGGGAACAGTCTCAGGCTGGAAACATCCCGGAGGAGGAAGCTGTAATCTACATTTTCTGCACACACTGTCAACACCTACATATGATTAGGGGAAGGTGTTGCCATTTCCCTGGGCCTGATCCAGAGAAGGCTTTGTCATGTCCATGAGTCTGGGGCACTGGGCTGTGTTCATTTCAATAATCCACATACACTTAAGACGTCTTCTACTCCCCACATATTTTACACAGTGCCAGTATTTGAATCTTTGGTATAGCACTTGTCTAGCATGTGGGAGGATCTGGGTTCAATTCTCATCACTCTTTTCTCTCCAAAAATAATCCCTGATGTTTCCTTCAGCTGTGTCAAGTTGCAACTGTCATTCTATAGACTTCCAAAGAAAGTCATATTTCTATCAGCTCATAAAGTCTCTCTCACTTAAAGCAAGGGGAGGCTGAAAGGTAGAATTGGGAGCTAAGGCCATCTCTTGTCTAAAGAAGGTAACAGACAACACAGCTTTCATCTGCATTCGATGAGGTATGTGTGGGATGTGTGGGTAGGTATGCAACTAATTATGAAGGCTAGTATAAGGATTTCATGAGTTCACATCTATAAACCCTTTAGAACAGGGTGTGATCACACAAGGAGCCCTCAACTAATGCTAGCCACTGCTCCTGCTTCTCCATGCAGACATGTGACCCATACCCACCCGTATGACAGGCACAAAGCCAGAGAAAGCCTGCATGATGTTTTCATCTTAGCTCAGTTGCTGTGCTAAACACCACCACCAAAGACAACTTGGGGAGGAGAGAAGTTATTTCATCCTACAGGTTATAGGTCACCATCCAGGGAAGCCAAAGCAGGAGTTCAGGGCAGGAGATTTCAACAGAAACCAAAACGGAGGACCTTCGTTTACTTGCTTGTTCCTGTAACTTTCTCAGCTACCTTCTTTATACAGCTCAGGCTACTTGCCCAAGGATGTTCCTCCTACAGAGGTCTGAGTCCTCCTGTATCAATTAGGAATCAAGAAAATGCCCCATAGACATGTTCACAAGACAGTCTGACAAGGGTAATTCCTTAATTGAGGTTCCTTTCCCCCAGGTGTCTCCAGTCTGTGTCAGACTGACTAGTGGAATCCACATCTTGTCAGCTTGGCACACAAACACATCACTGTTAAACCATGACCCTTCCTTTCTTGTTTGCCTCTAAGATCTCAGGCTAACATTAACATCACAATATAAAATAAGGTCCAGCTCTTAAAAGTTCCAGAATCTATAAAACTGTCAATATTTTAAAGTTCAAGATCTCTTTAAAAATCCAAGTGTCTTAACTGTGGATTCCTGTAAAAATGAAAAAGAAGTTACAGGCATTCTTACTCCAAAAGGGAAGAACCTGGGTATAAAAATAACTACATTTAAATAAAACCCAAACTCAGTAGTGTTAATTCAAACTCTGCAGCTCAGAGTCTGACATCTGGAACCCACTCATGATCTTCAGGGTTCCAAAGGGCTTGAGCAGCTCCTCTCCAGCTCTGCCATTCATAGCCACACACAATTTGCCTCATAGGTTCAGGGACCAGCCTATACTCCACAGAAGCCTTGGTAGTTATTCCATGTCCTAGAATCTCCAATATCCCAGGAACTCCACTGTAAGTGATCTGTACCTTCACTAATGGTCTCCGCTATCCTCAATTAGGGACTTCATCCACGCTATATGGTGCCAAGCCTCAGCTTTCCTCCATGACCCCTTCATGGCTTCAAAACCAGTACAGTTTGGCAGCTCTTATGTATTATTTGCTAAGCTCTGTTGCCAGCTTGACCTGTTGCCTTGGTCCTTTTAGACCACAGATGACCCAGAGGCAACACTGCCTAGAAGATTTCACCTCAGTGACACCAATCCCTTATGAACCAGGTCCAGCTGACCTCATCCTTTGTCCCAGTAAAGAAGAACATTTCACTTCCAAATTCAATTTTTAATTATTTATTTACTTTGATTTTTTTTTATGTGTATGTGTGTTTTGCCTGCATGTATGTCTGTCTGTGCAGCACATACATGTAGTGTCCATGGAGGCCAGACAAGAGCATAGAAGCTTCTGGAATTAGTTACAGAGATGGTTGTTAGCTGTCATGTGGGTCCTGTGAACCAAAGAGCAACAAGTGCTCCTAACCACTGAGCCATCTCTCCAGCTCTTTCCACAGGTTCTTAATACATGCCACACCAACAGCCCTGATAGAGACCGATTCTCTGCAAAATTTCACCAACCAGGCCTCTATTGTCTGCATTGTGCTCCACGTTCTTATCGTCTAAGCTCCTACAGAACAGCCCACAGAGCTCTGAGTGCTCAGTGGATTTTGCAGCCCAATGTTCTAATGTTTTCCCAATCTTCCCCAAACAGCAGTCTGGTCTGCCAGTACAATGCCCCACTCAATTTCTGTTCCTGTTCTCTTTCTGTACTTCTCTACTCTATGCTGTGAAACTCACCATGTCCTAAGTAACTTGAGAAGGAAAGGGTTTATTCGATCACACAGGTTATAATCCATCATGGAGAGATACATCAGGAACTCCAGGCAAGCGGCTGAAGCAGAAACCACGGAGCAAAGTTGCTTGTTGGTGTGTTTGCCCTTGGCTTGCTCAACTGTCTTTTAAAATACAGCTTAGGACTACTGGTTTAGGAAAAATACACCCACATTGAGCCAGGTCCTCTTACGTCAATTATCAATTAAGAAAATGCCCTCCCCCCGTCTCCCAGACATGCCCACAGGATAATCCAATGGAGACAATTCTTCAATTAAAGTTCTCCTTTGCCAGGCATCTCTAGTTCATGTCAAGTTGATAATAAAAACTAACCAGTATAGACAGGAATGTGAAATGTTTTTGACAAGGGAAAACTTAACTACACAACACACAGGGGTCTGATGGAAAATAGAATGTAATTATGTTATTCTGAAGCAAGATGAAGAAGATATATTTCTTCCTATTCCCTCCTCCATTCCAAGCACAGCCAAAACTCTTGGGAATTATATAAAACAAAGGAGGCTCCAAAAAGAAGTAGAAAAGCAGGGCAGCTGAGAATCCTAAAAAAAACAAAAAACAAAAAACAAAAAACAAAAAAAAAATGCCAGGCGGTGGTGGTGCATGCCTTTAATCCCAGCACTTGGGAGGCAGAGCCAGGTGGATCTCTGTGAGTTCAAGGCCAGCCTGGTCTACAGAGCAAGATCCAGCTTGGGCACCAAAACTATACAGAGAAACCCTGTCTCAAAAAACAAACAACAAAAAAAAATCCATGACATGGCAGTGAGTTGCCTTCCCCCATCTTCCATGTATCCCTCTGGGAAGCTGGCACATGGGAAACTCAATAGACAGTAAATTCCCAAATGAAAAGGGGCCCCAAGGAAAGCCTGCTCTAGCCAAAGGAACAGGAAAGGGGAAGCAGAGGTAGGCAGTGGCAACTGCTGAGATACAGGCAAATACTCCAGGGAAGTTTTATTAACACAATCTTCATTCTGCCTCTTTGGCACAGGCCACAGAGAGAGCCAGGTCTCCAACCTCTCTGGGCTATACCAAATCCCCTTCCTGTGGAGTCCATGGAGAGGCATCACAGGGAGCCTGGACTTTTACCCCTGCTTAGATGCAAAGAGGCCTGTGGCTTCGCAGCTGGCTTGAGAGGGGAACTGCAAGAAGCAAGGTCTCCTCTTAAACAAGTACTTAGCAAGCAATTGCAAACACACTTGAAACAAGTGGGGAGAAGCAGCTTCAAAGGAGCAGCAGCACATTAAAAGGGGGGCCTGGTGAGTTCAGAACTTAAAATGGAAATACTTGAAGTCAGAGCCGACCGATAGGCACAGTAATATGAGAGAACGTATGGGGGAAAGATCCACAAACAAGAAGACATCTAGAAAAGAGAATAGCAAGTCACTCACTAGAGAAAAAGCAGACTGAAAAACTGAAGTATAAATCCTTGGGGCACCACATGACAAAGCTCTGACTTGTGTCAGCAGAAGAAGAATGAGGGAAGAGACAAGAAAAGTATTCAAAGAAATAACAGCTGAAATATGCACACACACACACACACACACACACACACACACACTGAAAAAAATGGCACTCTAAAGCAGCGGTTCTCAATCTGAAGGTCGAGACCCCTTCGGGGGTCGAATGACCCTTTCATAGGGGGCACCTAAAGCCATCAGAAAACACAGATATTTACATTATGACTCATAACAGTAGCAAAATGACAGTTATGAAGTAGCAATGAAAATAATTTTATGGTTGGGGTTCACCACAAACATGAGGAACTGTATTAAAGGGTCACACGTTAGGAAGGTTGAGAACCATGACTCTGAAGACCTAAGTGCTGGGTCCTCTTCCAGGCACTGAAATCCTCTGCTAAAATACATGGCAACAAATTGAACTCCTGAGTGGGATTAGAATTCTCAGAGCTGCAAGAGAGGAATGACAGTGTAGCTGTAGGCAAAATGTGATTTTCTCATCAGAAAGCAGCGGGTCAGCAGAAGCAGAGCAGGTTCCTGTATTCATTACAACTCCCTTTCAGAGATGAAGGAAAACAAAAAGGGAAGCAGATGACAAGATCTCCTGCAAGGAGATGTTCCAACATCAGGACCGTACGAGAAGAACCCGGGGGCGGGAAGGAAAACAAGAAGAAACAGTTAAATGCTTCAGTTTTCAAACTGAAGAAAAAGGTGTAAGTAGCTAGAAAGGAGTTTAAATGTTTAACCACAAAGAAGCCATATATGTTTCAGGTGATGGATTATACTAATTACCTCCATTTCATCATCACACAATGCATATACCCATGAACACATAAATATGCTCAATTTTATGTGTCAATTAAAAATTGAACAAAATTAGTCTAGGGATATATATATATATATATATATTCATATAATCAGTGATAGAACACTTGTCTGATATGCACAAGGCCCTGGATTCAATCTTCAATACTAAAACAAAACAAAAATGAAATTAAAATATCATGACTTCGATGTGATTCTCCAAGAATATACATAGGACATTTAGAACAACTGTGACGTAGATGTGAGCACAAACAGACTTAAGGGAAGTTCGGTTTGCACATGCCGTGTTCGGTGAAACAGCAGGAGCAAGTGTTACATGAGGGTCAGCTGCTGGCAGTATATACAGAGGATGCACGAAGGAGCTCTGAAGAACTCTAAGAAATGGCGGTAAAAGAATAAAGGAACTAAAGGGAGAAAATCAACAGAAAGCAAAATTAAAATAGCACATTGGAGCACTACTAATCACTAACTGCATTAAGTGAAAAGCCTAAATATGCCTATTAAAAACATGAGTTATGGAGTGGCATTTTAAAAGGCCTACATTCTATCTATGTGAAATTCTCTTCTACTGTAATGGCGTGGATAAACTGAAAATAAGAGGGTATAGAAGAGAAACCATGCAAATGCTAACGAGAAGAAAAAGAGCAGCTATATTTATATCACATAAACTGCAATTAGAGCAAAGAAGATTTAGCGATGAATGCACAGACATTGTGCCTAAAAGTTCAATATCAGTTCAACTCACTCCAAAGACAAGCGAGTACTTCAGGTCAGTACTCACACAGCAGCCCGCGGTTTCTGCTTCAGTTACACTTCACAAGGCAAGGAGGAAGGGTGCACCTTGATGGAGCACCCGGTCTACCAAGAGCAGTTCTAAATAAGCATTTTCCAAACAGAAGACCCGGAACTGCATCACACAAATACCGGCAACACCAACAGGTAAGAATGGCAAGTATGCCCGTGGATTACAGCATGTCAAACCTTCATTGTACCTGAACATGTCACTCCTCCTTTACACTGACAGTACATCTGGACAGAAATCAAACAAGACTGCAGCACATAGTATCGTCAGACAGCTGGACCTTACTGGTACCATAGCACATTCTACCCAGGAACAGCAGACATCCACAAAGAATTTACCAAGATAGATGACCCATAAAATAAACCTCTCAAGATTTAAAATAATCACTACCATTCACAATTTTTGACCATATACAATTAAATTATAGAAATCAATAGAAGTTTTTTTTAAAAAAATTAAAAAGCTCATGTAGCTTGACATCAAAAAACAGACCCTGCTTCAAAATGGTCCCTGTGTATACGACCCTTTACAGGGAAAAACGTTAAATATGCCGAACTGAGTGCAAATGGAAATACTACATATCACAGATTGAGAGGGAGTTTATAGAACTGAACGTTCATATTTCAAAAATCTCAGATCTTTAAGGTAAGATTCTTATTTAAAGAAATAGAAAAAACTGAAAAGCAAACCCAAACCAAGCAGAAGGAAAAGAAAATGAAGATGAGAACATAAATACACAAAATTAAAAGCAGAAAAAGAGCAGAGAAATCCGGTTGCAACCCTGAGTTGCCTTTTGAAATACATCAATAAATCTAAACTGCCAAAAGCCTGCACATCGAAACCAGAACAGACATGAACGGCCGTGCCAGCCGAGCAGTGAGGGCAGTGTACACCCTGAACTCTTCAAGGGTTGGGTCTGCAAACTGCACACACACTAATGGAAGGGTGGTGGTGGGATCACACGTCCCTTTTTAAAATAACTTTGTAGTTACAAGGCCTTCAAAACAGCAAAACAGAACTGCCATGGAGCAGACTGTTTGGTTTCGTTTGTCTGTTTTTACTTCTATTGATTCTTTGTGGATTTCACATCGCACATTCCCATCCCACTTATCTCTGTCTCCTCACATCTTCCCTCTGCCCTTGCAACCGCCTCCCGCCAAATCAAAATCAAATTTAAAAGAAAAACCCAAAACTAAAAACAAAGAAACAAAACAACAAACAAGCAAACAAAAAGACAAGAATCTTGTCATGGAAGCTGTAGTATGTGGTCTGTTGAGACACACAGTGTGCTTCCCACGTGAGGTGCATGCCTATGGTGAGGGGTGAGGCCATCTTTTTTGAGTGCAAGAGGTGTGCTCACTCCTGAGGGGGTAGGGCCATCTCTCCTGCTGCAGTATCCAGCAAGGGGCAGGGCCAGCCATCACGGGCCAGTGAAGGGCTGGGCCGACTCAGCACAACATGGTCCCAATGATCCCCATGTTAACATGGGCCATGAACATCCCCACAGACCCCAGCTGCAGCAGGACCTTGGACACAGACATGGACCTGGGCGGCAGCTGGGGCCTTGGACATCACCATGGCTTTATTCCTCTGCATGGCCTCTGTATCAGTTCCTGCCTCCAGGCTCCTGCTCTGTTTGAGTTCCTGTCCTGACTTCCTTCAGTGACGAACAAACAGGGGTACGGAAGTGTAAACTGAATGAAGCTATTCCTCTCCAAGTTTCTTTGCGCACAATGTTTCATCACAGCAATAGAGAGAGACAGCACAAGCTTATAAGATCTTTCCATCTTCTACGTCTTCTCCAGTGTTTTAAAACTTCCACTGTAACTCTCCTTACCTCTTGGTTTAAAATTAGGGCATGGTAACATTTCTTAGGCAATCCCAAAACTGTTAAGATCTATGAATTTTCTCATGGAGTCTTTCCTTGGGGTCTCTCAGGGATATAGCTATAATCGTCTGCAATTAGAGCCTGCAGACATCTTTCTTTCCTATCTGGATCCCATGTATGTCTTTTGCTTGTCACATACCTCTAGCTAAGACATCAAGTGGTATATTGAATAAGAGTGCAGAGAGTGGAACCCATGCTGGTGCCTGATCTTTGTGGGATACTTTCAGTTATTCCCCATTTAGTGTGGCAGTTACTACAAGTCTGTCATACACATCATTTGTTATATTGAGGTATGATCCCTTCATCCTTAAACACCCCCGTTACCTTACTTTGATCATGAAGGGATGTTGGATTTTATCAAAGTCCATTTCTGTATCTATTGAGATGATCCTGTGGTTTCTACACAAAGCAACGAACTGTATTGATTGATTTATGTGTGTTGAGCCATCCTGTGTACCTGTAATGAAGACAGTGTGGTCATGGCTGGGGATAGTTGCTCCCCAGGCATCTCACCGAGGAGGATGAGTGGCAAGCATGTCAGTGTTTTGACACATGGCTGCTGTGGACGGGGCTGGGATGCTGGTGGAGCAACTGTCCCCTAAGGTGTGGGAGGACCTCGAGTGGACAAAGGACCCAACAGAGTGCCCCTGAACAGCAGCGGGGGGGGGGGGGGGGGGCAGAAGCCTCTGGGGAAGCTGCGCTGCTGGGCTGAATGAGCTGTTCCTTTGAGAAGTGAAGTTGCTTAGCACCATATCCAGAGGAGCTGAAGGGCCTGCCTAAAGAGAGGCTTACTGAACTGGAGGCTGACAAGACAGCCTGTGTCTCTTTAACAAGACAGAGGATCTGGGACAGGGTATTCAGGGAGACATTTAATAGTCACTGAGCTTCAGGGTAACCAGTCACTCCAGGCCAGTGCCAGTATGACCAAAGTGTCCCAAGTAAGGCACCCAGCTAGGGGGAAGAGAGAGCCGGAGACAGGTGCAGAGAGGAAGAAAGGAGGAGGGGGGTGGGAAAGCCCAATATCAGCCATAGTCTTTTCTAGTCATGGTTTAGATCAGCATACAAAGTAATGAATGCCAATGTGTCCTTTCATACAGATGTGCCCCTGTACTTTGTTCCCATTCAGCTCTAGTGTCTTAGAGCCCAACTTCACCACCTGCTAATCGGATTATGATATGACAACAAAGAAAAACGCACTCAAGGATAATTGCCTGTAGAGTGAGGTCCTAGAGACCTTCACTCACAAAAAAAATGCACACTGGTAGGTTTCTAGGCCTGTAAAATATGTCTTTGCAGACTAGGAAAAAACGCTCCACATCTTTTTTGTTCTATATCTTTGGAATCTGTGTAGAGTCCTTCATCACACACAACTGTCTGGACTTGCTGCATTTCAGAACTCCAGGAGGGCCCCATCCAGCAGAAGCATTCGCTCAGGCAGGCCCACAGCTACAGGTAGTCTCAGGAAGTGCTGGCCCAGATGCAACTTTCAGACTCTGCAGAGTGACGTTTCTGCAGAAAACGTGGGTTTGAAACAAGCATGAGGCATACATACCCAGCTGGCAGGATTTTGACATCACTGGCTCATTTCTGCCAGGCCAGGAAAAAAAAACCCACCCCCACTCCACCCCCCAAAAATCCCTTCTGCTCATATTTGCTATGCTCCTTGGGTAACGTGAAGGCCATGGTAGCACAGCTGTTTGTTTACTCAGCAGCTTTCTCTAGCCTGCAGGCAGCTCCTCCTGGGATGCTTCAATGCAGGAGTCTGCCTGGGGCTGGTGCTTTCTCCTGTCCTTCCAAGTGAGGGAGCTGCATTGGTGTTTCAGAGATTCACACCCTTCCCCAGCCAGGAGCCAAAAGTAATGACTTCCTGTCCCTCCGGGAATACACTAACATAATACAGTTCAGGATGCTCCAAGTCCAGCAGGAGCTTCTAATTCCCCGCAGACTCATTCATCTTGTTCCCCAAGGCTTTGTGAAAGGCAACACGTCTCTACCAAAGGGCTTAGGAAAAGAACGTGTGCTCAACTGTCAGCATGACATGTTTTCCTGTCTCCCTGTGGTTCTTTCCAAACTGTTCCGGCCCAGCCACCACATTGCCTTATACAAGACAAAAGACACTTGAATGTCAAAGTGCAAATCAAGATACAAACTCTCAGATGAAGGCTGAGACAGGCTTGCACGGCAGGCAGCACTATTTAGTTTTAAGTTTAAAAAAAAAAAAAAAAGTCTGAACACGCAGTGGCTTCCAGGCAGCTAGAAAGCAAAGGGCGGGGAGGAGATGCTTTACCAGGGCTCTACACAGAAACAGAAAATCTTTGCTAAGAAAACTTCCTGCCTGAAGCTTAGACTGAAACTCTCTATTGTTTCTTTTCCAAATGGCAGCAAGTCTACAGTTCTAAAAGAAAACGACACTCAGCAAAAGTGGTCCCGTTTCTCTCTTCTAGCCAGTGCTAGAGATGAACCCAGGATTTCCGCTGTGGCAGGAGACGCTAGGCCACTGAACCACGTGGTGTTTTCAACCAATGACAAGAAGGCTTTTCCTTCTGCAGGCCTGTGAAGGCTGACCACAGGTGACAACCTTTCTGTAGCCAAAGGGTCCCTTGAGATCAGCCCTTCGGCATTATGGCTTGTCCTCAGGTACATCTCAGTCCTATTTGAAATGGCTCATTCTTCATTTTCTGGGCCTCCTAGAGAGGCCATTCTCTAATCTGTTTCATGAGTGGTGGCTGGGAGGGCCTCCCATCTCTTAAAGATAAAGCCCCATCATTGTGGTTCCACCAGAGGCATGGAAATGCAAGTGCACACGATGGGAGAGAGCCCAGACGACCTCAGAGAGAGGGGGGATTCAGAGCCTGGAAGTAGTTTGGGGGATCAGTAGCAGCTCTTTAGCACAGAGCATTGTAGTCAGCTTTCAGCAGCAGTCACAGGCTAAGAAGCAGTACAGACAGACATCTTAGACATCACGGTATGGAGAAGTGCATCAAAGTGAAGAAGACAGGATTGGAAAGAGAAAGACACCCAAGGCTAAAACTAAAATATCTACCTTTGTTCCATTCCGGGACATGCCATCCAGGTGGCTTTTTCCTCATGCATTTAACCTTATAAATAGATCTACTATCATCTTAGCCAACCAAAAGAAAGAGGAGGAAACTGGGAATGTTATATGCCCTATTCTTTCTGGGGAAAAAAAGACTTTCTACATTTTTTCAATACACACCCACACTATGCACCTCAGCCCACTGTGTGTGTGTGTGTGTGTTGTGTGTGTGTGTGTGTGTGTGTGTGTGTGTGGTGTAGGGGGTAGGCATTGTACCCTCTGCCTTGTCTCTTGGCAGGTTACTGGACTCTCAAGTTTATCCCCTGGACTGGGAACCTCTCTTTTTCCTTCCATAGAACCTGACTGCAGCCAGCACTCACTTCCTTAAACTTCCTGTGGGGGGGGAGGCATCTGTACCTGCTGAGCACCCCCACTTTGCACATCCCCACCATGCAGGGACACAATGGCTTGGCCCAGTACACACTTGGCTTCCTGTCTAGGCACTATACTGAACTCTACTCAATACTTCTAGAAGCAACTAGATCCTTCCCATACGCTTATCTTCGCACTTCAGAATCTGATCTTTCTTCATCAGACTTTTTCAAGAGTGGTTTTATCATCCAGGTTAAACAGCAGCCACTTTGGTCAGCTCCTCCAGCAAGCTGCTTTAATGTTAGGCCTTCCTTTCTTCCTTCTTTCGTGTGTTAAACTTTATCTGGACTGCATCTCCTTGGTCCTCCTTCTAGAACTTTCCCTACCAAATTCTGCCTTCTCTCCTAACTGCAGTGCTGCTCTTTTTACTGGTGTCTTCCCTTGGACACTACATACCACAAAGTCGTCTGTTCCTTGACCTAAAAGCCAGTTGTCCTTCTCTCTGTGCTAATCCTTCTCAAATCCCTCTCCCTTCATCTGCATGACCCCACAAGACACTCGCCGTGAGAAAGAGGAATACAAACCCAAAGTGGCAGTGAGAGCCGTGCATGTCCCCAGGGCTGGCGTGGGCCCCGACGCAAGCCAGACCTCAACGGCACTGCTCTCAGAAGCCTTGGCCTGCTGCCTGCGTCCAGCATCATGAGTCAGACGGCATAGCACTAACCATGGAGCAACATTCAAATTCCAGCAGGTTTTACTGAATGAGTATTGCTTTTAAACCACCGTGAATTAAAGAGAGATTGTACACCAAGCCAGTTCTACAAGGCAGTCTGCGTATTTTGCTTCAATTAAAAATTACTAAAATGCCCAAAGCTTCATTTCAATCCTAAGTGTGGCTTCATGGACTTCAGCGAAGGCTGTGGTGTGACCATGAGTCTCAGGACAAGAATGAGTGCCTGCCCACCCTCAAGGCCCAACACCTCAAAGCCTTGGTGTGTGAGTAGTGTGTGCTAAGTGTCTGAATGCCAAAGGAGGGTACTTTCTAATCTAGTACTTTGTAACTCTATTTGGAATGGTGCACGTTACTATTTGCCTGACTGTAACTGCAAATTCTACTTACACTACAAATATTATTGTTACTTCTACTAGTACTATCTCTGCCTGTCTCTCTGTCTCTCTCTGTGTCTCTCTGTGTCTCTCTCTGTGTCTCTCTGTGTCTCTCTCTGTCTCTCTCTGTGTCTCTCTCTGTCTCTCTCTGTCTGTCTCTCTGTCTCTCTCTGTCTCTGTCTGTCTCTGTCTCTCTGTCTCTCTGTCTCTCTCTCTCTCTCTCTCTCTCTCTCTCTCTCTCTCTCTCTCTCT